>QKMV01001230.1:0-17039 GCA_003287335.1 Lednia tumana
CAAATTTGAATGCTTTATCACATAGGTTTCTGCTAGTAGTCGAGAACTAGTGCGATGTGGTTGCAAAACTCGTTGTGGGTCCCGCTGTACCTGTGCTAAGGCGTCGCTGCAATGCACTCAACTATGCTTGTGTGATGGGCAGTGCTCCAGCTCAGAAGGTAAATACATGTTTTTGAAGACTCTATTTCTTTTTTAACTGAAAGAATTGAAATACATAGGATACTAACTATACAATTTAATTATTGGTGAACTCAAAGACCCCTTATGACGTATTCATCATGCATACTAAGGGGTAATTAATAATAGTGTGGGTAAATTTAAGCCAAGATGCCATATTTCGTTGTAATAACATATAAATTAATTCCACTGTGTTCGCATTTCGGATACGAACACAATGATACCCCACATGGCAGATCGGAAGTGAAATAGGGACTATGTAATTAATTAGTGATCTAATTAATCAGCCGTGCAATTATAAGAAAGTCCGAAAATGGTTTATTTTCGTAGCTCGGACATCTCATGATCATAATGTTATGTTTTAAAGAACTTCATCGTACAATGTTGGCAAAAATGCTCAACTAATGTTACAATTGCATAATTAAGTCATTAATCGATCTATATTTCTATAATATTTGTGAATTTCATGGTTTATATTTTTTTTATTGTTAAGGATCGTTCAAGGTATTGAACAGTGGTATAAAATACAACACATGCGTGTTGGAAGTAACCAATTTATTTATTTTAATTAATTAACGTAATTAACTCGATATCTCCGAAGATTACAGGAATCCAGCTTGTGGCCATACATTTTTGGATTCCTCATGTTCGAATTAGTACGTGTAAAAATTTCATGCTGGTATCACTATTTGCACAATTGTGCCCAAAAATTGGACTAACAGACCGCACTATTATATACCATTAGCAAATAAGGAACCCTCATTTCTAAAGTTGGCTTTTACCTGGCAGAAGGTCACAGTCGAACTCGGAACCCAGTCACATTTTCCGCGCACCAATATAACTTCCAAATAATACCACTGGTGGCGCCTTTGGCTGATCCTATAAAGTCTTTGCAGTTAATTTTTTCCAGAAAAACTAATTAAGATTTGATATTGAAAAAAGGAGCACTCGAAGCCAAACCAGTAATTGACGTGTCACAGAAATTGCAGTGTCATTAAACTGCACTTTTTTTAATGAGATTTAACAACATTTTTGAAAATTTTAATTTAGCTCCTAGGTGTCACATAAAAGGTACGAATCCTGCATGACAGCCAAATAACTGATTTGGGTAACCTGAAAGTTAAGATTTTTGTCATGATAACGGTTCATCCGTGAAAATTCGAAGCGCAAGTGCTTGCACTTGGATATCATCCCGCCTTAACATTCACTTTTTCTGGTAGTGCCTCTTCTAATAATGCGTGAATGAATAATCTGTCAGTTGCATTTTTTTATTCTGCCCAAGTTTCCACCGTACTTCGTACCAGATTTTCTCCAAATAATTTCCGTCGCCCAAATAGCCGAACTCTGGCCAAGCGCTCAGCTGGATGCCCGTCGGTGTTGCCAGATCTCATAGCACGCGAATGTCGTGCGAATAGTTCTGGCCTCTAGATTTATTTCCCGGAGCAACGTTGCCTTTCTCGCACAAGCTGTCAAATTAGGTAATAACCTAAAAACACACATTTCTTATCGTTATCTAACACTCAAGACTGAATAGGCACTTATTTTTCTCGTTATAAAATACGGAGCGTCGTCAGGTAAGACTGTTTACTTATAATAGCTGGCGTCATAATTATTAAATATTAAGCTGTATGTCTTCAATAATTGAATGTGTTGCTCTGCAGAATGATTCGACTCACATCTGTAGCTAGACACACCCGCACAATAACTCCTTACATTTCTTCTGTAAGGCTGTCATCAAATCAAGATGTCACTAAGTTCGAGGAGCAGCCGTCCTTTGCCAAAACCTACCAGATTAAACCAAAAAAGGCCCCGTTTGCAAAAAATCTTTTCCTTGGGAAGTTTGACACCGACATCCTAGCTTTCCCGGAAGTTTTGGACAACGAGCGACTACAAACGTTGAATGAGATGGTCACACCTATTGAAAGATTTTTTGAAGATGAAGTAGACTCAGTTGCAATAGATATTAATGCTAAGATCCCAGACAAAACTTTAGATGGGCTTAAAGCACTGGGTTTATTTGGACAGCAGATACCCACAGAATTTGGAGGCCTAGGTTTGAACAATACAGAATTTGCTCGCCTAGGAGAGATCGTATCAAAAGATGCATCCATAGGGGTCACTCTGGCCGCACATCAATCTATCGGTCTCAAAGGTCTCTTGATAGCAGGCAATGACGCGCAGAAGCAGAAATATTTGCCTCGACTTGCCACTGGGGAATGGGTGAGTGTTTGTTCATGTACTACCACAGTGGTTCAACACATGTTCCGATTTATTTTTGTCTAACGTAGAAATATTTTCCAGGTTGCAGCCTTTGCACTGACGGAGCCTAGCAGTGGCTCTGATGCTGCGTCCATCCAGACTAGGGCCACTCTCTCCGAAGATGGCAAGCACTGGCTGCTGAATGGCTCCAAGCTGTGGATTAGCAACGGAGGCATTGCGCAGTTCTTCACAGTCTTTGCAAAGACTCAGGTGGAAGACAAGCTGGGCAAGAAAGTGGACAAGGTAAATAGGCAATCTGCAATTTCAAACAATGAACTAATTTCAGCAACTGTGTGAGCATACTTGATCGTTGCAGGTGACTGCATTTATCGTGGAGCGAGATTTTGGAGGAGTAACAAACGGAAAGCCAGAAGACAAGCTAGGAATCCGTGGGTCCAACACGTGTGAAGTGTTTTTCGAAAATACACCAGTCCCCGTGGCCAACGTATTGGGTGAGGTAGGCAGTGGATTCAAGGTTGCCATGAACATTCTTAACAGCGGAAGGTTCAGCATGGGTAAGTTGTCTTGTAGGTAGAAAATTTAATTCATAATTTATAATGTTCCTTGAAAACATTAAATCGAGATGTTCTTAACTTCTCAGGTAGCATGTCTGCTGGTGTGTTGAGGAACCTGATCAAACTGGCATCTGAGCATGCAATCAGCCGAAAACAGTTTGGCAAACCACTCAAAGACTTCCAACTGATTCAAGCAAAGCTAGCAAAGATTACATGTGCCACTTACGCGATGGAAAGCATGGCCTACTTGACAGCTGGGTTACTGGATGGGTATGAAGAGCCAGATTGTGCTATGGAAGCTGCAATGGTCAAGGTAAACTACTGGAGATATTTGTTGACCGACCATGTAAAATATACATTTTTTATACATCTCTCTTCAAATCAAATGCATCATCTGGTTTGTCATGCAGTCACAATAATTGAAGATAGTGGGAGTGGCTGAAGATAATTTTATTAATCTTCACTCCATTCAGGAGGGTCGTGTCATGCACTTAATGTACAAGTACTTGGAGAATTGGGTGGTGGTAGCAAATCAATATTAAGATTGGAAATATGAAAACAATAGGTACTGGAGAAGGCAACTTAACATTCAATCTCTTTTGCTAGCATTATTCAATTCAATTTGGTATTTTCGTGAGACATTTTTGTGGCACAACCACAATTGCATTCCACTAATCTCTACAATACATGTACCAGATTTACAGTTCCGAGCAGTCTTGGTCTGGAATCAGCGAGTGCCTGCAAATCCTTGGTGGACTGGGCTATATGAAATCATACCCATACGAGAGGATCCTACGAGACTGCCGCATCTGTATGATCTTTGAAGGCACAAACGAGATTCTGCGTGTGTTCGTTGCGCTCATGGGCTTGCAGCACGCCGGAATCGCACTCAATGATACTGTTAAGAAGCTGCGAAACCCTTTGATGAACCCTGGCTTTGCTATTGGTTAGTACCACTGCCAACAACTGTATGTCATGGGAACCTAACATATCTATCATGCATTTGCACTCGCTGTCAAACAAACTATTATTTTAGTACATCCAGGCGTAGAGTTTGCGGTTGGTAGAGCCCGAACAAGTACTTCTTGGACATTATAAATGGTCCCTCATATCTTTTAGAAGGGGGATGAGAAAAAACATTACTTTTTGGTCAATTTGTTCGAATTTCCTAGCGGTCTGCAGTCCGGCCTGATAGTTTGGTGTAACGCAAATTTGCAATCAACTCTTGTGAATACAAGGCAGAACATACGTTGATGGTCTTTAGGCACTTTATCAGCCCAATGATCCTGGTTTAGTTATAAAACAGCCGAATTTAATTCGAGCTTCAGATTTTACATCTCAAACCCAAGCCAAATGAATGATTTTTTTTTTTTTGTGGAAACATTAACTCGAAAGCGGGCCATGTTTGCAACACTTAAAAATACCCAGTCTGGGAAACCAAAATTATAGAAAATTCAGTTTGTTTGGGAAAGCAGTAGCAGGACTGACCAGGATATGAGTAGAGCATGTCATGTGAAAATCATCAAGAAAAAACTCTAGTACAAAGTGGCAAACAAAAATGAAAGAGGCTGGAGGACAAAGGAAGTATTTGACAATCTCTTGCTCAGAGATGTTACCGATGTACTCAATTACTTCCTATTTTAGAGTTGACAGCATTCATTTTTTAATATGCATGGAGGTTTTGCGAGGCGTTGAAGATGGAAGTGTATTTTACGGCAGTGCTCTCATGGAAACTACTTGTGTGATCGCCAACAAAACGTTGGGTCAATGACCATGATGTTTCTAGGCCATTTTTAGGGCCAAACAATAGCTTCCACCATGAGAGCACTGCCATAAAATACACTTCCTTTCATTTCGCTAATTTAGAAATATTTTCTATTACGGAAAGCACATCTACTTTTTTTAACTTGTGTGTTATGTTTGAATGTATACACATTTTGTTCTCTTCTGCGTTGGATGAGTTTTAAGTTAATTATGACCGCTTAAAATTTAAAATTTATTTGGGCGTATGCTTTAACGACTGGCTGCTGTCTCCACAGACAAATGACGTAATGCATGGTTGCTTTAGTCCGTTGCCATTGCTGCCGTATCAAGGCCTCCGGGTTAGCTGGATATGTGCCAGAAAGGTGTACCTACTATAGACTCTCGACGTCATACGCGTTTCTTTCGCACACGTCGACATGTTGGAATATTCTCACTTTTGAAAACAGTATTACTGCTCGAAAACAATTCATACCAGTAAAAATGATTAAATGTTCATGATCAGGAAATAATTCTCTAGACAAAAAAATTAGATGTAGTACAATTGGGGTTTGATGTGTGTTCCCCATTAATTGATCTGGACTGATTACTCTAGCTATTCTCAGATTATCTACACCACAGTAGGTTCTCTTAAAAAATAATTGAAATCGGTTCGAAATTTTGTTCAACTGAAAGTGAAGTTTGCACGATTCTAAAAACAACATAATATCCATTCTACAGCTGTCTAGTGGGAGACATCCTGGTTACGATTGATATCTTTCATCCAGTTTACCTTGTATAATGGATGCTCGACAATATGGTCTTGCCTAAAAGTACTCTAACGTCACTTTTTCCTAGGCAAACTGATTGAGAGAAGACGCCAAGCTACGGACAATCCCAAACTAAGCCTGGGACTGGATGGATACCTGCACCCTTCACTGCAAGGGCAGAGCAAGCTGCTAGAGTATTCTGTGCTCCGGCTCAAATATGGAGTGGAAATCGTTCTACAACGTCACGGAAAGAACGTCGTGGAGCACCAGCTGGCGTTGAAGAGGTTGGCTGACACGGCGATAGATGTCTATGCCATGTCTGCTGTTTTAAGTCGAGCGTCCAGGTGAGATCTTTGTTTATGTCGGTGGAGAATGTTTTCAGCCTATGCCGTCAGGAAGGAACAGTAACAAATCAAAATTATACCCGAACAGAATACAGGTTGAAACTAGAAACCTAACCTAAATGCTAGTGTTACCTACAGCTCGACTGCATAAGTCGATCGGAACCCAAGTATTAATTTTGAATCCCAATACTATCCGTTTTGGATACGAAAGCTTCACAATAGCGATTAAGATTTTAAAACTATGAAAAGTTATCTACTTGAATTGAAATTTCAGTAGATCTGACAAGAATCATAGAGATGAAGGAAGATCTGCCTGCAGGTATACTAAATAAAGCAAAGAAACCAATTCTGATTACTGGTGCCCGCCCCGCCCCTGCTTAGGTGCCTGTGCTCTAGTTTAGCGGGAATCACGGAAATAATAATTTCCCGTGGTAATAAGTTGGCTGTGGCGCACACTTTGGGTCGCAGGCACGTACTGTATCTGCGTATTATTTTGCAGGGCATACTGCATCGGACTTCAGAATGCAGACAGTGAGCTTCTGTTGGCTCGAGCTTTCTGCCAAGATGCATACAAACGAGTTCAAAACAATGTGCAAGACTTGCACAACGGGCCCATCATTAGTAACGATGAGAACTACAAGAAGATAGCCCAGCAAGTTTTCTCACACGGGGGATACTTTGCCGAGCACCCGTTGACACGAAACTTCTAGACCATCTGCTGCTAGATACCTACCAGGAACAAGAACTGAAACAGAAAATGCAAGCAGCTCGTGCAAGAGCATGACTGCGTATAAGGTCTCTCAGTGGTAAACATAATAGGAACCCAGCCATTCACTTCTTACGTGGTTCATAGTGCTCGCAGTTTGACAGAAGTATGAGACACAATTTACCTGTTGTGGTTCCTAACTTTGTATTTTTTTACACCGTCACCTAACCTGCTTATTACTAACCAATCGTACGGGTGCATTCGGTGTTGGGACTATCAAATAAAAATGACGACGTTAGAAAGGCTGGCTCAAGGAACGTCACATGAATTTATCTCAACAACCGATGAAGGCATTAGCACGTAAGGTAAAACAACCAAGCTAGCACTATGTACATTTAAAGTGAATGAGACTTGAAATAATTCAACCCATGCTAAAATTCTGCAAATTGGTACAGCCAAATCGATGTTTGCAGCTCTATTTGGATGATATAGAATCCCAAAGATTTTAATAGGCTTTTAGAGAATATTTTTGTTGTATTCGAAAACCAAACTCTAGATATCAATACGTGACCCATGGCCAATTAGGCCAATTAAGTCCTTGGGGATTTTATATGCAATCCTAATACTAACACCCCTGCAACTTCGGTTTGTATGCGATCATTTCTGAAATTTTGAAAGGTGTTGTATTGTTTTCTGCCACAGAGAGTACCTCAAAAGTTAATTATTTTTACGTATCAATGTCACTTGATTTAGTGACTCTCTATGTCAACGACTGGAAATTTTTTTTGAAATAAATTTGTTAAAAAATCATAAAGCGTACATAAAATTAAGATGCATTTCACTGATAATTTGTAACATTCTTTATTATTTAGCCTTGAAAAACATGATATGACGATGAGTGTAGATTGATATTTGATAGATCAATATTGCAGGCAAGCTGGGAACGTGCATAGCTTTCAGACCTGAGTAGTGCTTTGGTCGGAAAGTTGTGCACGTCCTGTGATATTGAAACACTGCATTGCATTTAGTGGAGCTCGGTTGTGCAAAAACCGTCGCAGATTCTCCACGAAACTACGCGTATTCACTGGGTTCTGAAATAACCCCTCTCCCTCCCACCCTTCCTTCTTTCCTTCCTTCCCTTCCCTTCCTCCCCTTCCCAACCAACCCCACCAGCCTTTTGTCGAAATAGCCTCGACGGCAGCGATTAAAAAAACAATAATTTGTACAACAAACGACAACAGAACAACGTGGGGGTTAATAATAAATCTGTAAAGCTAATCGAATCTCAACGGGAATGCGCGAGAATGAAAGTCCGTCGAGTGAGTGAGCGAGCCAACCTAACCTACTTCCGACACTTTAAAAAGTTCATCCAAACGTCTCGTAAATAAAACACTCTCTATATCCTAACTATTGCATCTCCTATTAAGTAGAGAACCTGGGAAGACTACGACGTTAGCTACCTATGCTAGATATGCGACTTGGACGAAGCTTTCGAGATATATTCGAGTTCAGCGCAAAGGGACTCATTATTTTTTGCAAGGGGACTGTCATTTCTTTCCGTGGCGACGATTGAGTTTTGGTCGTTCTCCATCGCGAGACTATTTACAGCGAGATCTATACCTTCCTTCCACCATTAGGATCACTCTTTCGAGGGCCCGCTGCCCCCCTCTCTACTGATATCGCTTGGCCTATCTTCGCGCCTCAACCCTATGAAGCTTTCTCTGAGGCGGCCACCCTCTTCTGAAAGACTCGTACTCTTAACCAACGGTACCCTAACTTCTGGCCGACCAGAAGTCTCAATACGAGGTGCCCGAATTCGGCGCGTCTCCTTACTTCGAGGCATCGTGCTCACCACGGTAGTGATGGTCACCATATTGCCCACGTTCTCCCTTGCCAACAATGGCTCCCCTTCTGCAGGGTCCCTACCTCCGCTAGCAGCGGCTAGGAGCTCCAAGTCGATCGTTTCCGGTGCCCGACACGTTCCCGTCAAGCTGCGTACGCTACCGCAAGGGCTGGGGGCTTTGGGCACACCCAACGGCCTACTGAGCTCATTGCCGGGTGTCGCCGAAGTGGTGAGATTCTCGTGAGATGCGTAGGGCGGTGGCGGACCCTCGCGCGGCGGGGACGCTACCACTTCGCAATAAGGCGGAGGGTCGACAGGCCGGCCAACAAACTGGATCCCGTTGTTGATGTTGTACGTTACCAGCAAGCCCGAGTGTGCATCTGACGGAAAGCTCGACCTGGAAAGAGGACGTCGTTTTTTGTATGTTCTTGGAGTGATCGAATGAGCTAAGCTATGCTTCATATCTGGGACCTTATTTGACGGTTGGCATGGTTATTTTGTTAAAGCGTAGCTTACAAATGTGATGGGGGTTGTAACTGAAGGGCCACTGGAGGTTGGAAATGGGAGCGGGTGCTGGTAAGGTGATCGGTAGATTGGATTGTGGAAAATTATGGAAAATCCGAATCATGATAGCTGGTCACTATCTAATTGCAAGGCATCTATTATGTAGAAAATGATCAAGACTGGCAAAAAGGGACCCCAAAAACATCAAAACTAGGTCAAGAATCTAGGTTTTATTTTTCTAATTCGACCATATTCTTAAACCTCTGCTAGGCACCGCTAATAACCGGGTATTTATTTGTTGTGCCTGCCGTGATATATACGCCCTTGTGTTTCAAACATCACACTTTAAGCTTTCATTTTTACTGGGGAAGTGTCGAGACTAGAGCACTACAGTCCGGGCGCTTTCTTTGAGAAAATGATGGAACCTTTGAACCTAATCTCAAAGTTTGAGGCTGAAGGGTCCACTGGATAAGGTTGTAGCCAATACATCTTTCTTGGTAAATCTGTGTGACGTTACTGAAAATTACGAGCACAGCAGGCTATCTGAGCAACAGATGAAGCTCACGTTGCTAACATCTTTTCAAATTGGTGTTAGAGGCAGATTTGGCATCACACGTCTCATTGGCGTGTTCTCGCAAAATATTGTAGTGCTCTGACCAATGGGAAGACTTCAAAAAGCAATTGAAAACTTGCAATATCGTGCAAATAGATGCTGGCTGGATGCTAGCTTGCAGCTTAAAACTTCATTACAGCATATCTATGTGATTCAGCAATGGCTGCCACAATCTATATTCTGTGCTCTGTATTTTCGAATCAATTCTTAAATTATTCGAAGTGTCAAACCATTTGTGCCACTTTCAGTTTTCTGAAAATTCTGCGTCTTGCCTCTACCTGTCGGTGGCAACACAGCATTTACTACCAATTTAATGGAATTCTGCGTGTTTCCACGTACAAATAATACGATCATAATTAATTTTTTTTCAAAGTCTTATCATTTATTACTCACAAAGACATTAAAACATAATTTCTATTAATTATGGGAACAAATAAAACAGTTAAAACTTTCCCATGACTAATTCCAGAAATGTAAGAAATGCGGTTTTGCCAAAAAACAACGATATGGTAGGTAGTAACTACTAACCTGTAGGTGCTGACTTCTAGGTTAAAACTAAAGAACAACTTTTAGCACAGGAAGCATGGATGTTTCCAGTGTTGAAAGTTGGCCTTCTTTGGATGTGATCGAGTATGACTAGAAAAACACTAGCTCTCTCTCTTTCTCTCTACATATAAACAAGACAGAAGAGCGAGTCTAACCTGTTCAGGAAGACGTCGAGATCGTACAAAGGCTGTGTGGCACGTCCTCTGTGAGCTGCTCGACCCGTGCGGGAGTTGGGGCATCGAGACAACAACGACCTCTTCATGTGCACTCGGCAGATGGCTATCACTAGGATGGTCACGATGAACATAAACGCCATCGCGCAGCCTGAGAAAACAAACCAAGAAAATACTCTCAAACTGTGGCAATAGATCTCATGTATATTTCTGTTCGGCAGCGTATTGATCGACCGAAAATGCAATAGTACAAGGATTCAAAAAGGCGAGTATTTCTAGCCCAAAGGCCGAGAAACCGGCTAGCCGAGATGCCAAAAAGCCGAGTGCTCAAAGGCTGAGGATGCGAAAGCCCTAGTTTCCGTTTGACCGAGCCCGCCTGCCAAGCCTCGACAGTACCTAGGTTAAATAGTGGGGCATCATACACTGGCGACTATTTTTTGGACTATCTCTATGATCGGTAGTTACGGTAGCCAAGGTAGCGAAAAGTCATGCTTGCATATGAGCAAGGCTTCCAAATCCCGAGGATGCGATCGCCCGAATACTTCGATCAAATGGGAACTCGGTCTTTCTTATCGTCGGCCATTTGACACTTGGCCTTTGGTTCAAAGGTTTAAGCTTGTGCTCTCTGCTCATAAATTAGGTCATAGATCTATCAGGTGCTAAATCTTTCACCGAAAAATCATTCTCCTGAGCTGGGCATGTAATATATGGAACATATACATTTTCTGAAAGCAATTTGTTCCCCTGAAGGAGTACACATTACAAAATGGTGCAAGTTTAAGTGAATTTCTAAGCATTCAACCCAATTTGTCATCAGGTTTATTTGGAAAACTAGTGCTACGATTAGGAGCTAGATACAAGTCTAAAGAATTTTGCTTGTAATATAATTTTAAAAACTTGTGCAATCTGAAGAAGACATATGCACATTACGTTACTTTGACGAGTTCTATCAACAGGGCTCGATCTCCTCTCTCTTATTATATATTCCAAGCCCTTTGGTACAATACAATCATTTTTATTATGTATTTTATTATGAACGTAACGCAAGGAATGTGTGATGCTGTCGAGTATACGAGTGATGAAACTTACCGATAACAGTGTAGATAGTGGTCTGCAAGAAACCCATATCGCTGAACCTCTGCTGTTCAGACATGTCTGTGAAATCTGGTGGTATTATGTAACCTGCAAAGCAAAACCACAGTAGGAAAATGTTAGCCAGAGATCGCGATCGCAACCACTATAAGTTAAGTTGACTGGATGGCCTTTTATGACAATTAGGGCAGTGGTTATATGGTGGTTTCCAGAGCCCTGTTTTGATTGTTCACGGTGTTCCTCGGTTCTGCTCTGTTCAAAGGAGACTGTCCGTCCTAAAAAGGACCTATCGTCTCCACGTTTCGGCGCAGTTTGCTGTACCATCACTAGGAGTGAAGTGACCATTAGTTCCAAGTGTGCCATTTGCAGGAGTAGCGTCGAGACGATAGGTCCTTTTTAGGATCGACAATCTCCTTTGGACAGAGCAGAACCGTGGAACACCGTGAACCAAATAGGGCAGTCTCCAACTCCAATCCAGATAGAATTTTCTATGCTTTTTATGGAAAGAGAATTGTTTCTGGATCACAAATGTAATCTTTTCTTACGTGGGTAGTTTTTTGGCTCGGTCATGTCATTTTTAGAAATCAGAATTGGTCAGGTAATTTGCTGATGCTAAAAATGCACAGCGGTTTCAAAGTCGCTGTTTAAGCTTACTTGATACCTGATTGCACCAATTGGGCTGTATCTTGATTTCTAAACTCGAGCAACAACCAATCACAACAAAAAAATTACGTTAAGATGCACTACAAGCAAAAGAAAGAGTTTTGAGCAACCACATAAATTTCGATTTTAAAACTGACATCTAATAGCTTAAAATACATCATATAGGGGGAAAAGGGTAAAAAATGTGTGTTTGAATTTTAAGTCGAACACAATAAAGAAAGAAAACTATCATCGAACACTTCTCTACTGTTAACTCTTCAGTTTGTTCATACATGTTTAATACTCAACAGTTTCTAAATTAGAATAATTTTATCACAGCTCTACAAGGACTTTAAGCTAGATGCCAATGATAGCGCACAGAGCATAGTCCCCTATACAAAGCGGCAATATAGTTAACACATACAACATTTAAGCTAGAAAGATTAGAGAGAGAGAGAGAGATTGCTCTTGCAAACAAAAGAGTGAAAGTACATAATCCTAAGCTCCGTCTCACGATAACTTGCCATCGGGATATTCTGCTAGTCAAAGACAAATCAAGCTACGCTCTATGAATAGGAGCGTCAATCACAAGCCAACTGTGAAGGAGTTGTACTTGTACAAGATCTTGAACAAAATGAGTGGTAAAATTAAAAATTGGGGTGCCAAGAATACAAAAAATGCTAAAGAGCTACTTTTGTCTTCACGTGATCATGCATTATTTTCAGGCCAAGTTTTCAACATCATAAAACAACCCAATATATTTTCGCCTGGTTGGCAATGTTCAGTTGATATCTGGAACAGGAGGTCTTTGCTAAATAAAAATTTATTGCAACCAGTGTTCACTAGTTTTTCTGGCATCGTGATTCCTGGTGGTATATCTCATCTTCACCAGACCAGTGCTGTATTTAGGCATGGATGGGCAAGATGGGCCATGGCCGGGCAAGGAAAAACTTAGGCGGCACAGAAATTATCTATGTATACTGCTAACTTGTCATTGGAAATTAAAAGATGAGAAAGGAGACTTTAAATTAAGTTGGGAACAATAAAGTCAATGAAAAGAAACGGTAGGAATTCAGACAGGAGTTCAATTCGTTCCGACCAGCTTTGAACCGAAAGTATTGATATAAACAGCTGTCAAAGAGTCCAAAACAGAAAATTCACTGACATCACACATGTTCACACATTTATTTGGCCCGGAAACGGCACTTCAAGTTTGGCCTGGGATGCCAAAAATCTAACATCTTGCTGTGCACCAGACCTCGTGAAAGGTGGTATTAACATTGACGATGCTTACGTTTATTGCTGGGTGGACAACACGGCAGTTTCATCTTGGCCGTGCAGTTAGGTTGAGTGTGTTGATCGCAGCACCAGTTCTTGGGAATGCAACGGCCCTCTTCGGCGCACATTATCTTCCCCTCACATGCACGCGCACCTGTGAAAAACGCTCACTTAAGCTCCACCCACAAGCCACAACTATTGATTGAGCCAGCGCTCAGAATGACTAGAAACTCTACGGCCGTGTTTACCCCAAACGTTGACTGCAGTCGAAACCTCGAGACGACTACGGTAAAGAGGCCTAGTGTAAATTTTATCTGACAAGAAATTTTGATAGAATTTCTGCTATCTTCAATGACACAAACTAAGATTTCGTTTTAAAAATGTAATCCCAAACGGATGTTTAATTTTTTATGTGGTGTTTCGAGGTTACGGCTGCAGTCAAATGCATATTTAGTGTAAACACGGTTTATGTATGCTGTGTGCTGAGCCGTGACAAAAGTAAGCAATACTTTCACCATTTCGGTCGACCAAGTTGTCGACTTCCAGACAAAAAGAAGTTTGCTGTCAGACAAAAGCTCAGTGCTGAGAACCTCATTGTTGGAGTCGACTAGTTCCTTGGTCAATTCTTTTCGGGGAAGTGACGGATCACCCAAATCCAACGTAGTGATTGCTGCATACTTTTGTCATGATCAACACACAATTAACACATAATTAACACAATTATACACAGAAGAGGCAATTTTGCACGGTCTGATTCTGAGTAACCTCTGGAAAGTATTAACAGGAAAGAGAAAAATGCTGCCAACAACAAGCTTAACTTGGTTGTTGGTGGTGGCACGTACTGTGGCAGGCCGATCGCTGTCAGAAATATTAACATTTGCCAGCAAAGGATCTGGCTGTTGGGCCCTGACTGAGCGTGCTAGAGCAACAGACTATGGGATATTTTTTATAAGATTATTACATCAGAGCCCTCTTAATGGTTCTAATTCCGTGCTCTTTCGGTTGAAAATGAAAGAACGTCATGGATCACAGAAACATTATAAAAAATAGACAATGGCCTCAGATGTCCCCATCATGCATGCTCAATTAGGGCCGAACAGCCTGCTTCACAAATTTCTAGATTTCAAGTAGCGATCGACATGCTGCAGTAATACGTGATACACCGACTTCCGCTTCTTCTTGACAGAAGTTTGCCCGAATGTCAGGACTAGGTTATTTTGTCAATGCCACACCTGCTGCAGATTAAACTTGATTAATCCAGATGCAGTGAAGAGTTGCCAAAAATATTAAGAATTCTGTAAATTTGGAGTCCCGTTGAGACTTGAGGCTGCAAGGCGGTAACACTAACTCCGTTGCTTTACATCTAATAAGACGGGGAAAAGAAGAGTATTTTGATCCCAGCCTACATTGCTAGAATAACCTTCATTTTTGACAACTCCTGCCACTAGCATTTTTTAGCTATGATAGCTTTAACTTTTAGCTGCAACTTGGCTCAGAATTGGTAGGCACCTACATTTAGAAGTAAGAGATCTGGATTTTTCACATTTAAAGATCGAACATTTTGCATTTAGTTTTCCAAATATTGCATTTTTGCACATTTCAGTTCTGGTTTTTGCATTCATGATTGCCAACTGCAGCAAAAGATAAGCCCCCCTAAGTGTGTAACTAACCTGGCAATTGGGCAATCAAGGACCTTAGTACGGTCATGAAAAGCATCATTTTAAAGATGGGACACACCCGGTCATCAACGCACGTGCGTGAAGTACGCTACTCGCTAGGTTTGAGCAAGCTTTACCTTTCAGACTAGCATTGGTGGCAATTAGAGAGCTTGAAAATTGAACTCTTCGACAATAATATATAACGTTGGCGACCATTACTAAATTTTAATTTGGAAATATCCCAACTACGACTACATTTGGAGGATTATGCGGCTCCTTCGTTTTAATGGACAAAATTTCGCAATTTGGGGGCAATTTCGTAATAAAGATGTCATTAAAACACTCGTGACGTGAAACACGAAGATATTATAAACCATGTAACATGGAAAGAAATTAAAATTAAATCACAATTATCGCTATGTAAAAATTCCTAGTCTCTCCAACTGTTAGTCACAGACACTAGTGGAAAGATACTAGCCAGACAATACAGCATTATGCTGAGCCTATTGTTTACATTAACTTCTACCTACCTAGGTACACCTACTTCGGCTTAGTTTCTTCTTAAAACAATTATGAAACTTAACAATAATCTGGCCAACTTACTATTTATACCTACTAGAATTACCTCAAGGCTTACAAATGTGTTTCTAGAGGCATGAATCTCACAGAAGGATCTATTAACAGGGTAAACTTCATCTACTGTGATAACTTCAAACTATGTGAAACTTACTGAAGTCAAAACAAAACTCACCACAATTCTGTTCGTGCTCATCGGCACCATCTTTACAGTCTGGTTTACCATCACAGACATAACGCCGAGCAATGCAGACGCCAGCAGGACATGTGAACATTTGCTCGCCACACCTCTCTGTAATTCAACACATTAGTTGTAGTGCCTTGATATCTCAAGCAATGTCTCATGTCTCCTATAGTCGAAGATTCTTCAAATTGTTATCACACATCCATGTCTAACCAGATCTAAAAAAATCTACTCACTTTTTACATTCACTCGAACAGTTTCATTGAAATAAATAATCTCATGAGGCGTTTCGAGCCGCGCGTGACATTCGTAGTCACCAGTGTCAGTCTCCTTGAGGTTCTCTATTGTGAGCACTCGTGCATTATGAAGTTCTTCATCCACTACACGGTTTTGGCTGCAATATAAGAATCACTCAATGAGACAAAGTATAAAATCTCTGGTCTTGTCCCCTAGCACCAATAGCCCTGTCGAAGTTTCTCACATAAACACTCAGCACTATTTGTTTAAGGCTAGTGTCATTCGAAGAGCAACTCGACATACCTGTTCTGCTGCGTCAAGTGAGGCAGGTGCCAGCTGAGTGTATACCGGGGTAAGTCGTGTACGTCTTCCAGACCCCCAGCTACAACCCGGCAGGTTAGATTCAATGTCTCTTCTGCACGGCGAAGTAAAATGTTATGTCCATTGGTCTTCGATTCCGGCAAGATTTCTAGACCTATTGATCGTATTTGCATGCCTGTGTCAAAAGAAATTCCGATTAGAGTATATTGAATATAAACAAGAGTTAGATAAACATGTGATTAACTGATGGACTTTTATCGAATGGTTCATGTGTGAAGGTTATTTTGGTGAATAAAATTACAAAGACATGGACCGCCATTGCAGTCTATTTTAGAAGTGGGTTATAATCAAGCTATCCGGGATGAAGCGTATACCAAGTCTCTTGTAAGGCAAGACGACATGCAAATAATCTACTTACATCGTGTTTTGTCAATTAATATGTGTGAAATAATTAGAAAGATAAATATTTCCATAATGAACTACGGACGGATTGATCTAAGCAGCCATCTTGGCAAACACATCGACTCGAGCTGTCTGATTGGCCCCACGTTTTTTATCATGGCGGCGACTCAAGTTTGAAATTGATAATTTCGTCATAAAATGTTTAATTGTTTACACAAAAATCAATGATAAGCAACATTATTTCAAAACCATTCGAATTCAAATTAGAACATATCTTTCCATCTCTTGAGCCCTTGAAACAATCAAATGCTGAGTTTCAATATGTCATTCTCACTGACTTGTCCAAACCAAACTCTTATCAACTTCCACTTTCGCAAAAAATACTACAGTGTTATTAGCCTATCCTTACCAGAGCCAATTTCATTCTGAAAATGTTGCCAGCCGCATGACACAAAATCT
>QKMV01001232.1:0-17031 GCA_003287335.1 Lednia tumana
ATATATAATAAAGGTAAGACTAAAAGTGTACATATAATACAAGACCGTTCTAATCAAAGCAGTAAATATTTTTGCGAAACAAGATATTAACTTTTGAATCTGGACCATGGGCTGGAAAGCAAAGCTTAGGAAAATACCACAAAGAGGTTAGAAATCCGACGACTTTTATGGCGCAAGTCGTAAAATTCAAACATGGGCGGCACTTGCAATGACTCAAATCCATCCACGTCTCTAGAAGCAAAAAACAGTTCAATAAAGTTCAATCCAGTTTTCACAATCTTGCTATTGAAGCAGAAATAAAATTGTTTTCGCAGCTTTAAGACCCCTAGGCATCTTTCGTTAAAACACATCGAAGCGGAAGATACCAAATGCCATAAATTCAAGAAGTGCAACAACAGGTGTACTTAAACCCAGGGCCCAAATATGTGGCATCTAGTATTGAGTGGTGGGCCTGCAGTAAATTCCTCGTGGAAAAGTTACCGAATCTATTTATACTTCTCTTCTGTAAAAGCTACGACAAAGAACTAACAAATAACAAACACGTAAATAACCGTATCCAAGCTAGCTCTAATGTTCAATCATCTGAATTGATTGGCGCGATCTTATCCTGCAATTGTCTGTAAGATTCGAAGCAAGGCAAGTTTAGTGTTTGCCCCGCCCGGCGCGCGGGTTGCAGCAATTCTCGTCCGGGCTGCAGGGCAGACTGCGTTAGTGTTGGCAAGGAATCCGCTTTCTGGGTCATCGGACGTAAAGAACGGCGTCTGGCAAACGAATGATTTCGTAATTAGATGTGACAAGAAAACTAACGTCACGGTCAGACGTCAACAATGAGAAATATGGTCTGATTATCTGAGAGACTATCAGCTCTCAACAGTAGACCGAGTTAAAAAAAGTCGTAATTTGGTCGATTTTTTCAGAAAACGTCAGAAAATGTAGTAAAACGGTATTAAGTAACAACTGAATCTCAATTTTGACATAGATAGGTGTCTATGCTCATTTTACGCTGGATATGTAAGTTTTTTTTTGTCAAGTTTAATCTTTACACGTCAAGTAACTTTGTGAATTGTTCATTAACATATCGTATTTCTCTAAGCATTTGCACTAAAATTTGAGACGCTTTGAATGATATTGAAAGACGAATTGGATATGAGACTTCTGTGCAGATTACCGCATAAAGCGTAAGCTGATGAATGCCATTTCACAGCGACAAATGCCGTGTTCGAAGCAGTTCTACGCAGAAAATTGTGCGATGCGTAGGTAGAGGTAACGTAACGTCGCGGCTTGGCGTGGAGCAACGCCAAGACCGAGGCGTCCTGCCAACGAAAGGATATTGGGCATCATCGGTAAGGATACCAGCCAGGTGAATTAAGTTCGCACTCACCTACGCTCAGTCATTTTTCTGGTACTGATTTTTTAATCATGCATACACGGGAATTATAAAGCATATTAAAGAGTGGCAAATGCGACTAATTGACCACTTTTAATTTTCGTCATGTTCCGTAACTGGTAATGAGAATTGCAACACAAAATAATTCGTTCCCTAGAAATGTTTCTCTATATCTTTCGTTATTTCACACATAAAGAATAGCACTCTTCTGAGTGTGATTAAGATTATAAAAAGTAACTTTTTTTTATGAAATAGATAAAACGAGAAAATCTCTGCCCTTTTATAAAGTTTATTGAATTCCCAACTTTGTCGATACCTCTTCATTTCCGAACGAAACCGAAACTTCCGAACTGTGCTTGTTACATTGTCAAAGCTAGGAACACTCGACAACAGAACCATTGGCCGTCTTTCATCTTCAAATCTCTCTGGAAAACTCGCGACTCGTACTTTTCACTCAATCTATTTTCAAGTAAGTAATTTACTTCCCGCGTTTTAGCTGGATTTTCTTAACGGTGTTCAGAATCACTTTTCACCGCATCATTTCAGTTGCAAAGACCTTGCACTGAATGCTGGAAGAGTCTCTAAGATTAGGGCTGAGCTCTCTGGGAAAGTTTGGGAAAGTTGTTTTAGTAATACCTTTCTACTGCGTGAAAATCCACCTGAATTCGTTCTCGAAATGCTTAGCTGAATGCTGATTCTATAAGTCTAGTTTTATACCCGCAAATATTTTATTTCATCTTTAAGTAAAGGCGTATTAAATTACGGTTAATCAATGCATGCTGTATTCCAAATCATGGAGGCAACTAACTAGTTCCGGCGCGTTCTACCTGTGCATTTTTGTTATAAAATTTCTCTATTCCCTATTTATTAAACTATACATTCAAATATTCACATGTGTGTCCAATTTCGTTCAACATCAGGCAACCAAATAATGTCACGTCTTGAAATTAATTCCAACATCAAACTGTGAGCTGAACATATGACAGCCAAATGGCATCCAGCAGTTGGCACTTTGGCCCAACCCAGACTAGATATGCGAATACATCTTGGGTGTGACCTCAGCTCTGATTCTGTCAGGTTCTACTTTGATATTATGGTTGACAAAATCAAACCTTGCTAAAAGGTTCATAGATAAAGATTTTTTACCCAACGCATGAGGGTATCAACTTTTCCTAGATTTCTGTTTTGCAACGAAATATATGAAGTGCCAAAAAGACGTCTTCATATCGCAACCATTTAAATACAATTGACAATGGTGTAGATCACATTTACGACGAAAGAAATACATAACGTTTCCGGTGTGGACTTGCGTGCGGGTGCTTTTCCATTAGAGCCACTTGATTGCCGGCCTTCCCACCCGCCCGATGAGTGGCCCACATTTCGGCTTCGTCACAGAATTGTTGGCGTGGTGGTAAAGGGCCGACCCACCGAAAGGTAGTACAATGTTTCGCATGACTTTTTGCTTCGTCTTTCAATTTGAGTTGTATGCTGCTAGGATTCGTCTTTAATTGGGTTGGGCTTAGCCTGAAAATTGCGTTGCATCTTTATAAATATAAAGATATATCCCCTTTTAAAAAAAAAAAACTGTTAATAACTGGATTAAACTGCTTTATTGAAAACAACACAACAACACAAGCGTGGGCAAGCGTTGCCTATCCCCTAATGCCTCCCGTAGGTACAGCGTGCGATGCGGGTGTGAACGCGAAGTTTCGAGAAGTTCCAACATTTTCGCTTCTATGCCACCCTCGCGTACATCGTCACGCGAGCTCGGCCACGTGATCACGAGTGAAATTAGTCAGGAGATATGAGTCTCATATATCCCCTTGTCTTGAAGGGGAATTCCCCTTCAAGGGGAACCCGTTGGGCTTTGCCCAATATTTGGGCTGCGTCTTACATTTTGAGTTTAAAATCTGATGAGGTCTGCGCTCTGTCTCATTAATAGCGGACACCGTATTTTTGTTGAAGTTGGCTTTCATTTACACACTAGACTGGATCAGATGTTGGTTTCACCACGGCATTTTTGGCTTCGCCATGGGTCATGGTGGTTTCCTTGCAGCGTGGGTTTCGCCAATGGTTTGTGCTGCGATTCATTAATCGAATTTAGTTAAAATCACATTTTAATTGTAGGTAAAAAAAAAATCTAGTCCGTACGCCAGCACTCATGCGTGCCTAGCAGGATCACTTCTCGAAGCAACAACACAAGCGTGGGCAAGCGTTGCCTATCCCCTAATGCCTCCTGTAGGTACAGCGTGCGATGCGGGTGTGAACGCGAAGTTTCGAGAAGTTCCGACATTTTCGCTTCTATGCCACCCTCGCGTACATCGTCACGCGAGCTCGGCCACGTGATCACGAGTGGTGCTCGGACTTGGCTAAAAGCTCGCGTGGCCCTCGCAGAGACCTACGCGCCACACTGCTGTAAAGGAAGCGGTGACACTATAAACTTTCATTTTTGTGTAGACGTGAATTCACCATGAAGAAAATTGTGTATATTCTGAGAGTTTAAACAATTTTTTTACGGTTTCGGTCAGTGCGCGTGGTGAATCTATCGACGGCAGAGTAGCACAGGAATATGTGTGAAATAGGACGCATTCCTTTGGTAATTTCTTGGCCGTGACTACAATAAATTTATTATGACAAAGCCAATTGCTTGGAAAACGCTGGAAAGATGGATAAACATGGCATCAAGCCCCAATATTATTTGGACTTAAAGTTCTCCTAGGTTCTCACAGCTGAAAAATTCCTTGTGTGATATCTTAAGGGAGTTTTCGAGTTGAAGACCCAAGCTGAAATTTGGAGTTTATGACCATTTTACCTGCGGCTTGTAATGGAAAGGCATTTTTTTTCTTTGTGGCTCTAAGTTCCTAACTAATGCTCATTTAGACGAGACATTTTTAAGTGAAGAGGGTTACAGCCCCTTAAAGGCAAGCTATGATCGAAGGTACGCTTGCCATAGGATGGTAGACAAGAAATACTTTTGTTTTACGCGGACGGTTAATTTGAGATCCACAAATTATACTATGCCTTGCCAAATGCCAGACTGACCTCACCTGCCACATATTACCGTGTCAAACTCAACCTTGCCACTTTCAATGTATTTTTACGGTAATGTTCACCTTCAAAGTTCAAGCATAGTTGTTGAAATTGGCTTGACAAACGAGAAGCCTGGGAGGAGGGGGACATCACTAACAAATATGTATACCTCTAAATGTTAAACACTTTTTATATTTGGGTCTGGCCTCAGAGTCTTGAAAACATCTGTGAATTTACCGTTAATAGAGCATACTTTCAATCAAGATTCGAGACATTTCTCTATTATTTGAAGAGAAGAAATTTGTGCTGTGGAGCAATGCTAAAATGAGTCTCCCAGGAATATTTAGTCTGTAGCGCTGGAAAATTATTTTTATTGCACAACTTATACTGCCGGAAAAGTCTCAGCGTGGAAATATTAAAATACGTGTCAATTTGGATCCGAATTTTCTTCTTTTATGATTTAAAAACTTTGTCATTATACATTTTTGAAGGTATAGTCTTATTTTGTCTCCGTTCCACTCTTCTTCGTAGAATAATGAAATGAAATCTGATTAATTAGTAGCTTGTACTTGGATTCTAAGATTGTTTTTATTTATTTCTCTTTTCTTCTTTGTGGATCGTTGTAGTTAATCTAATCTGATTAAAGCAGGGGAAATTGCTTTTTACGTGACTTCCGTTTGAGTGAAAATGTCATGATTATAATGTTGTACTATCACATAAGTGTTGTTCGGCAATTTGGAACAAGTAAACATCTCGGAACAGGGGATGATTTCATTACGTCACATGGCATCATATGATGATGCCTAGCTTAAAAATACGTGCTTCCGTGTCATTCACCTAATGTGTCATTGCATTTAATTTTATGTACCTTAATCTTCTTCGGTATTTTCCGATGGGTACGAGAACGAATAAAGTGTTAAGAGTTGAAACGAGAAAAATATCGAGTGGCAAACACCCACAGACACACATTCACACACATATTTGTGAATATGTAAGTTTTGGCAGAACAATGATGAAAAGATTTTACTGTAAAAAAAAACCTTTAGTAATACTCGAAAGAAGGGAGGGAAACGTTGTTCGAAACGTTTAAAAAAATTCGTACGCATGGCACATTGTTTAATTCAAACGCTAATTTCATGTGATTTTATCAAACAGTTATTGCCTCGTACATGATAATTGTTTATGTATGTATGAGGTATGGATAGTGCAGTTGTTCTCATTTAAGTACATTTTAGTATCAGGCTCCAAGTACACTTAAAATTATTACCCAGTTGCATTCAGATTTCATTTTAAAAATATTTTATTCCATTTTTTTTAGTGTGGAAACTAGAATTTTCGTTTCGTTTCATGAAAACGGAAATATTCTTTTCTTAAATGCATTTGAATCTCGAGTTCAGTATTCTCATGAATAATTTCCAATGAACGTACTATTGCTTCCCTCGTTTGAGTTTGCTAGCTCTTGCTCGAGACTCGGATATCGCCGCTGCTACTGGTAACTCTATACCTACGCCAGCATGAAACGCGACCGAGGCGAGAAAATCACTCAAACGAAGACTATTTTACTGCCAATTTACGATTCGAAAATGAAGAACCGAACACTTTACTTCGTTCTGAAATGAGCAAGTTATGCCAACGAATTGTCCCTACACGTCACATTTTCGACAACGTTATGAAGCAGGACATGCTTCAAAAATTCTCTCCATTTCAAATGCGATTTTGCTTCTTGAATAAAAGTAGAGAAAAAAGAGAAGTTACGTATCACGTGACAAAAATTATGCGACATCTTGCCGAGTTGGACGATAGTTAAAAAAATACCACAAACAAGTATTTTATTTATTACCACCAATCGCTTGAACATTTTTAGGCGCTTACTGCTGCAGTGTATGATGTAGGTTGTAGATTGTAGATGCAATTCATTGTTTTCTTGGTGCGAAAGTCAATCGGTCGTAGAAAATGGCAATGATGCCTAAAATTCGTGTGACTTTGAATACAATACTTTCTCATCCACCAATCTCATTTCAATAAAGTGATCAATTAGCATAATATTTATGATATTGGTGCTCGAAACCATCATAACACATCAAACAACTATTTTGGATTGTATTAACTTAAATTTAATTACAAATTCACTTTGTGTTTTGGCTATAAACTCAGTCGGATCATACATAAATTTACATCACAAACAAATAATAGTCAAACCGATTCCAATTATCAGATAAAACAAAGATAATTCAATGCAAATATATCGCATAATGTAGGTCGGACTCACAGAAGACCGAATGGCATGATTAACCGATGTTTTATCCTGACGATACATATTTCGTGTCAAATAACCGTGTTCGTATAATAAGTGTTGTAAAAACTATAGTGGTGTCTATAATACCATCGCTTGCTCTCATGGGATGGAATAAAGTTCACGTTTAAATCTTGCGGAAGGTGCTAATTTTCGCCTTCTTGTATAATAATATGCTACGTCAATACTAAAAGGAGAAGATCGGTGTAACCTTCATTCAACGCGATGATTAGAATCCTTCAAAGTTCAAACAAATGTACCATATCTCAATGAAACAAAACGAATTATTGTCTTGGGAATCAATTGTGCACGGGTGAGATAAAGGTACGGCCAGACCAAATAATATTGAAATATGGCCAATTTATGAAGACTATCTGAAAAGTCAAATTAAAAATGTCGTAAATTTACGAAAAACCTGCTTTGTTTTACTACAGGAAAGCTTGTAAAAGGGTGTTTCCATCCCGACGGACATTGCAAATACTGCGATATAGCTATACAGTAAAGTCTGGCTTGCTACGGGGATGCCTTCCAGTCATGGACATGAGGAAGGGATGGATTTTCTATGCGGCCCACTGCCATAACTCATCATTACGCGGAACGCTATTCCCTGTAAACAAACGTTAATCTGAATCATACGGCAATAACAGAAATATACGCTAATGCGTTGGCCATATCGCATTCAAATGCACGATCCGTCATCCCGCATTGGCGGGAACAGCGGCGGTTAGGGTAGCACGCGGACGGCCAATGTCACAGCCAAGTCGTGCTGCTGATGTGATATGCCAGCATTGTCCGCTTGACAACTTGGCTGACGCGACAACGTGAAAACGTGCGAGTTATGCAGCTCTAGTCTGGCCTGAGTTTCACGGATTTGTCGGCTTTATTTTCACTTGTACATAAAACGCCAAATTTTCTTTTAACTTGATTTAAATCAGATTGCGTACATGGCGATCATTATGGCATATATTTGCAGAATTCAATGTTTTTGGTTTCAATAAAAAGGCCCAAAGCAGGAAAACAGTTTTTTTTTTGTGAAGACTTCGTACGCATAATTTAGGAGCACTCTCTTTTTTTCGAGAGAATAATGAGATTAGAAACTTAATAGCTCAAAAAATTACAAGCGATTTTGCTTTGTGACTGGTTGAAACGCGATTTTCATAATATTATACTCCGTCAAGGGATTGTGAATGTCCAAAGATTTAGCAAGCATATTCACCTTGGCCAGTAGAGCAGGATATTGAGCTTCACACATAAAGTAAGGATTACAGGAAGCACTGATCCGAGTGGCCGGCATTGCATGTGCTCTTGGATTAGCCGGAATCATGCTTAATATTTATGCCTATTTTCATTGTTTATGTTGGCCCTGTGGAGGCAGGCTAATAGAATTAATTCTACCATGGGCGCAGTGGAACCAGCTATAGTAAAACTTGTTCCTGTGTCTATCTGGCTTGCTAGAACACTAAACTATCAGTTTATCCTGGCTATGCTAAGAGAAAGTTTGCTTAAGCATGAGTTACGTTTTCAGAAAACTTGAAACGACTAAACGACAGTAACATGTTTTTCTTGAAGCTGATTCGCGTTCACTGAAATATGTATTATTTAACGTAGAAGTCTACCCATATGTAAAGTTTTTTCGCCTTCTCATGGCGGTCCGATTTTCCTGCCTTTTTCTGAGAAGTTCCATGACTTCTAGCTCTTTGCCCCCATATACTAATTGGCATCACGCACGCCACACATTCTTCTGCATGTGACTTGTACGTGTTCTACGTTTTGGATTTTGGACGTTGTCAGTGGCCATAAAGAAAAAAAAACATCATTTTCCTTTTTTATTTCTGGCCCGGTGCTTGGCGAGTGCGGTCTGGAGCCTGCGCGTTTTCACCATTTTTCCGCTTTTCTACTCGCCTAGAACATCCAACTGAGATCGGAACAATTATTGATAAGATATAAATCACGACACGCCGTGCAAAAACACTTTCGAATATTTCGCTGTTTCAAGATTTAGGGCGTGGAACATGCCAAGAATATTATTGAAACAAAAAAACTTCATTTTTGAGAACGACAATTTGGAAGTTATATTATGTGTTTCATGATAAATGTTGCGACTGAATTTTTTACTTGAGGCCTCCGCATAGAGACACGCTTGTGATTTGTAGCCTTATAGTTTTGAAGTAAATAATACTTCCATGTGGTCTTTGCAAAAATGTTTGCACACGTATCAGATGTTCATATTTTATGTTATTATTTGATATTAGTTCCATTTTTGTTGCTTTCGTAACGGGTTCCTTTCTTCGTTTCAGTGGCGCAAGGGAAGTTGCCATTTTTTGATACCTAGAAATTACATCCTCAAAGGAATTTCTCTGGTTTCAGAGGCTCCTTCACGAGACAAAGCAATACTAATAAAAAAGTAGCAGTTTGTTAATTGCTACTTGCTACTCACCACTAACGTAGATGTATACCACACATCACATTCGTTGCACGAAAAACTAGGGTTAATTCATTTCTGCTCAGAGCAAGAAAACAAATTAACTCACAAAGACTAGCTGATGATATAATATTCAACTGTGTGTATTTTTTCCGCAAGATTTCTAAGAACTTAGAAGGTAATTTCCTAATTGTATTTCTTTGAGGGTTCTACACGACATATTGCATTGGCTGGTTCTCAATTTAACCTGTTTAACACATCGAACTATCTATGACTTGCTTTTCCATTAAGATGTGTTATGTGTTACTAGCAAGTAGCAAGCAGTACCTTATAAATAATAGTTAATTATTATTATCTTCTTGTGTTGGAAACGTGGCGGACTACACGTAACGTGCCATTGCAATAAATCTCCCAAACCGTGGCAGCTCAAATTAACAAAAACCACTCCGACACGAATATTCTGTTTTCTTAGTTTAGTTTCTTGTGGCGAGAATGTGAACCAGATGGGCGTTCTCGTCTCGTCATAGCAATTTATACACCAATTTAAGGGTTGGCAAACACACATTCTCGCATCTTAAACAATAATAAGCTAATTGCTTTAAAAATATTACTAACGCCGAAATAAATCAAACTTACGCAGAAAACATACCAACCTATCAGAAAAATAACCTCGGTGTTCAAATAAACTCCTTTAAAAAGTCAAAAGATATTTACAAGAAACAAAGCAACAGTTTTCCCGCATCAATAAACTTCACCCCTAGTTTGTAGCTCCTTTCAACTCGATTTCGAGATTGCATTTAATAGTATAGCACCAGCTTGCATTTAGGGGTGCATAAATGAATAAATACAGAAATATTTTGCGTTCTATCTACAAGATGATTTTGTATCCCTAAACCAATCTTTTTCCTGTCACTTTTGTCAGTCTTGACTCATTTTATGTTTATAAAAATCATCCAATTCAGGTCCTAATCGTGAGCTTGGCCTAGTAATTTTTCTGCCTAGATTCAGATCCTGTCGCTCATTTTTTTGGTCGTAATATAATTTCTGACAGGGAATGTTATCAGTCGATTTTATTATAACCTAGCATGTCGGAAACGCTAGTCACGTGGTATACGATGTTAACAGCATTTTTATTCCAGGAAGTGAAATGACCCTAAGCTTCACGACGCTTTCACATAGCAGAATGTCTCTGCCTCCATTCTTTTAGGTCTTAATAAGAACAAAATCAAGGTGTCTGGTTACTTTTACATTCAACGGTGACAATTTTCACATCATGTTGCAAGCAAACCAATTTATTTCCCTTCTCCGAATCGGAGAATGGGCCCAAAAGTATTTCAGAAATTATTGATTGCAGCATTTAGTAGACGCAGGGAAGGCTGCATGTATAAAAAAAGAAAATAGGGAGACATGCACTTTACAGTCGACTCTAGTAAAAAAATTGATGTTTAATTGAATTGCCAGCTTTTGCTTTACGATATTTATGGTAGGTAATTACGAATTTTCATGGTTTCTTGTGCGAAGAATGTTAAAGAGCGACGCGCTGAATAGAGCTCATTATGGCATTGTCTTCACAGGTGTTTTATGTGAGATAGATAAGGGGATTCGTCGGCGACAATCTGGTTTCGCCTGTCTCATAACGCCGCGCATATATTTCCCCCGTGGCGTGCTTTCTCTCCATCTGATTGAGAACAGGGCACGTACAATGCTGGCATTTGCACAAACAACAGTATCCCTATTGTTACTTATTATTGTTCAAGATCTGACGTGATGCTTGAACCATGAAAAGACTCTAGTAAGATATTATTTTTATTTAACGCTTGCCTGACTGTGATGCTTGCATTCATTCATTATTGTAGCTGGCACGGCTCAGGCTTGCTCAAATCTCACACCTCTGTGAATGCTATTGTTAACGTTTTGGTTAAGAATAATACGAGATGGAAAAACCTCGCACCAGAAAATGAAAAGGATTTCCCGAGGTCGTGGAGAATACTGCCATTCTCTGACATTTTAGCGTTTATGCTTAGCGTACAATGACCAACATATTTGAATTTGATCATGATGTGAAATTCACATCCGAACATTTTCTTGAGAATACATCATTCCACTGGTTTTTAAGGTAGAGTAAAGAATTATGTAAAATAACTTCTTTCTTTAGGTATTATTTTAGGAACGATTTTGTATTCATTGTAACGTCACTGGTTTACTAGTAGCTTTACTGGCCCGAAAGGTCACGGGATTTTCAAATGCTGCATCTTTTAAGACACAGCACGCCAAAAAAAGTGTTTTAGTTGAACTCATTCTAAAAAGAAATGTTCTTTCAACCCGTGATCATAGTTCAAGCTAGTGAATATTAAGGCGCATTGAGTGTTGGAGCGGGGTGGATATTGGTTGAGCTGTCAATATATCGTCACAGTCAGCAATTTCTCGCTGACAGCTCATCTCATCACCAACAAAAATAAACCTGACTCCCATTTACTCGGTTTATCTCTTCCGAGCGGCACACATTTTCGTCGGTTGGAAATTGACGAAGTTTGACGAGAGATCTGAGCAGGAGACCCCCGTGCAACGTTAAGCCAGGCCGAAACACATGACCATCTTTATCTGCGTCCTATTGATAGTTTTTGGTGGACGTGCGATCGAAATGCATGTGATGCCCAGCATTCAGAACATTTTCTTCCATCGTCAATTTTCCACCCATGTTTCTATTTTATGGGTTTATTGATAAGTTTAGTACTTTTAATATTTCACCCTTTTATATTGTTATGTGCACTTTCTGAACTGGAAATTATCCGCCATGTGGGAGGTGGACATAAATCGTTTGAGTGGACGATGGTACGAAACTAATAGGCTTATAGTGATCTGCTCACTTTTAACGGCCAATTTCTCATTCCTTATCTGCTGCGGGTAAAGCATACTTCATCTTTGATAGAATAGTCAAAGCTATATTAGATATCGATTGGATATCAAAAATATGAAATGAGAAAACAAAAAATCCTTTCGTTGGACATTTCAGGACGTCATCTGCATGCAATGCGTGTATAATCTGAATGTCTGAAACCAGTTCCTACGTTTCTTCCAAGTGATAAACGTTTCCAATTAGTTTTTATAGCTTTACATTTTATAAGGTTTGTGCATTTTTCCGGAAAGGATTATTTATTGACTCTGGATACGTATCCGCGTGTTTAGCAGCGAGCGAAAGCGATTATCCGCCTTCGCGCTCATAACCGATATCAGTAATTGCGCTACAAAACAGCCCACTTTTTATCGAGAGAAACGGTTATAACGAGACAGAAATATGCCAACTCAAATTTATCTGAAATTGCAAATCCGGAAAAAGGAATGAAAATTCTCGCTCACATAAAATTTACTTCACTGGTCGGTATAAAATATATGTTTTAATCAATGAGCAGTCATGTTCCTGTATTCAGATTTCCTTTTAACATTGTAGATTTTTTCCACGGCTGAATGCGAAACCGAGTCGACGGGGTTTTTTTAACTGATGCTGTGTTTACGTTCACTAATGCTGAGCCCACCCTAGTCTTTCACGCTCTAAATATCCACTAATATATTATATGATGCCAAGCTGTTATAACATATCATCTCATTCATGAAATGTGTTAATATTAGCTTCAGACACACACACTAGCATCGCGTGTGACAAGGCATTCATCTTACGGCAGAAGAATAATCTGAATTTCCATGTCTAAAGTCATCGCACGAACCAATATTTTCTGCACATCAAAGACGGCCAAATAAATAACACGTGAAGACACAAGTGAATTCTGACAAAGCCAATTCACGATAAGAAACTAACTACATTCAATTATTTTTGTGTTCACGATTTAAACTTTAGACTCCAGTGATAAAAAAAAAAATCTACGTGGACGTTTGTCAAATCCACGCATTCGAGCTCAAGCGTTTAGCTTGCTAGCTCTTGCTGAAACTTCTCTGATTAAAGATATTACATTGATGGACATGAACGAAGTAATCCGATGTCGGGTTTAATGTCCAGTCCAAGAAACGGATGGACACGTAATCGTAATGTCGGTAGTCTGTACCTACTGCAACCGTCCAAGCGATATACCTACACGCTTACAATATCCTACACACCGAAGAGGGTAAATAATGCCATTGGAAATGTACCGCATAGGTTTTTCCTCCGTTAAAACTGGTCGCTTTGTTGGAAATTCGCTCGGAAAAATACACACACACATACACACACATATCCACACACAGGCGCGCTCCAAATAGAAAAATAATAAACAGCCCACGATGGGGATGGGCGAAATGCTCACACAAAGAAAATGCTTCACGAGCTAACAAGGTGCTTTTATCGATACCCGTTTTTATCGCTTTTATTGGGAATTTATTCCACAAATAAAACTAATTTTAAATAAAGCTTACGCTTGAATCATGAACACGTTGGAAATAAATGGAGTCGGAATAGAGTTTCCCTATACCTATTCATGAAATAATATTATAATAAGACCTTACTTTTTCAACTTTTTCAATTTTCTTAGGGTTTTTTTTATGTTGGAAGCAAAACGCTAGTTTTGAACTGATAGGTCATCAGTGTAAGATCATTAGCTAAAGTTTAAGGTTAACTGTATAATACAGATATTTTGTTATCTTGATATTGGGCGTTCTTTTATTTTCGAGACTTTATTTAGGTCTCTTGGTCGTAAACGATATCTTTATGTTGCGATAATCGACGGATCGTGTCCAACCGACAAATTGGAACTTTATCACAGTTTCATTTTATTAACCTACGTTAAGAGAATCGGGTGAGAAAGCAAAATATAAAGTGGCGAACGTACAGTACAGATAAGAAAAAGATAATCAAATACATGAGTTCGAATATTTTATTTACATTCAAGTTCATTTATATCCTGCATGATCGGACTTTTACACCATCTTGCTGGGTAGAAAGTTGCGTGCACCGAAAAACTCAGTCTTACAATATAGAAGTGCATCTGTTTTCAAGTCGATGCCCACTCTGATGTTCATCCCGATTATAATAATCCCTCAATTTTGTCAGCTCTAGTCAGCAGCTCATTCACAGATGAAATATCACATTGATGAAATATTATCATAATATGGTAGGTACTCCAAACCGACGTGAAGTTACTATAAAATTTATATACAACACTTCAAATTTCATCTAATAAAGGAAAGGCAACGTGTCCAAAACGTCGGTTAAAAATATAAACCTGACACAGCTTAAAAATAAAAATAAATTAAATGGGAGTTTTATTTCTTTTAAAAATCCTGCTATTAAACCAATTTATGACACAGTTTAATTTATAAAACAATCACTTGCAATATCACTTTCTGCTGTGAAAATCTAAAAAGTTTACAAGAGAAGATATTATAGAAGATATTTTGGATTATAAATATTATACTAATATAAGATAACTATTTCCGACACATTTAGACACTACATTTTTACGTTGATTTTACCTACATCATCAACTACCACTATTATTTTGATTTTTTTGTCATTCGTTTTCCCTTTGATAGTAGGTGGCACAGTAAGCGTCTATATTACAATGCACCTATTGAAGGGTCCACAATTAAGAACACTTCAAAGATTGACAAATAAAATCCAGATGAGCCGATAAGGTGCAACATTAGCCCTTACCGTCTTTCAAGCGACCGCAGGAAAACACCTACTTTTTAAACGGCATGAGCTCGAACCATTCATTTTAAGCTAACTATTTATGCTAAGGAAAGTTACGGTTATAAAACTGTGACCTAGATTTAGCCACATATAACCTTTTGTAGCGAACGAAAACAAACTCCTATTTGTGATAACTTTGTGTGATTGTATTGGCACGCTCTAGCCGTTATTGTGTTTCAAACAGAAAGCAAGACAGTTTCCACGTAGCTTGCAAGGATTGTACGTCGTCCTGGGGGTAGAAAAGACAATTGATACTATTTATAGTTGTTAAGCTTGGTAAGGAACACAGCTGACATTATAGAGTACTGGCCTTTCATAAGAAACTACGTACGTGGCAACTCGTTTTATTAGCATTTTCTGCAAAGAAAATATTATTTTTCATACGAAATAAAAACGGATTTTTTTATTCTAGCGACGTTTGCAGCGCGGTGAGTGTGTTTATCCTGTGTTAACACGATAAGCAGAAGGTTTCGCGATGGATTTTGCCTTGCGCCAGTGATCTGTCATCGCGACGTCTGTCCGACGTCGCTGGAGGGGGGGGGGGGGGGGGGGGGGGGGGGGCGTGGGTCGTGACGCCACTTGGGGCGCAGGTGTTGGGACAGATTGAGGCACTGAACGAGCAATTTGGTCCCTCTGCACGATAAGACACTAATATACTTTAGCTTCTGGAAGGTCGATTGCTTACGAAGGTATCTCTAGCAGCGTAACTCAAAAGCCGGGCAATTGGGAATTATTTTGAGGAATTGTCTCAGCTTACTTGGGCCAGTCTATTAGCTTGTGAGGGAAGTAAACACACCTTTCTATCCAGGATCTCTGGAAAGTTTTCTTCCTTTCGAAAGCTACTTCAAGGCTTTTGTTCTAGCAATGTGTTACAAACGCTGTCATTAAAAATTAAATAGCCATGCGATTTACGATATCAGCGCAACAACACCCTTCTTGCATGCAGTAAAACAGGCGACTAACAAAGACACATCGATGCATAATATATTTACCGAATGCAATTGCAAAAAAAAGCAATTTTTGACACGAAACAACAATTTTACTCTTACTCTTCCGCGTTGTGACCAAACTTTACGCTGGTTCATTTTTATAGCTTGTTTTTTTTTAACCTGAAATGAGATGTGTAAGCTCCGTTGCTGCTGGTATTATGAGATATTTTCCCCCATTTCTGGGGGACCAAGAGGGGTCCATTTTTTAATAAATACATTTCTCATCTTTTTATCAAATAACCATGCGGAAACCACGCGAAAAATGACAGCCTCCATCCGTTTCCAAATGTGAAGTCTTCTGTTTAAAATTTCATAGCCCCGTCTTATCGATTTCGCAAAGATCGGTTGAACTCTTCTATAACGAGTATGTGTCTAGCTGATTGATTTGGGCGCTAGCAGATACGAAGCTGCAGCTTCACTTCTGCTGCCTGGAATTGACTGATGAGTGATGAGGAAGCATCGCGACGCATCCCGAGATCGACGCCTCAGGCACGAGACTGGATCTTAATTACATAACCCGAGACTTGCGGCTTCGCATCTGTAACAAATGACTTGACATGATATAAGGGGGATTATACGCATAACCGATGGCGTAGTGGGAGGTGTATGGTGTGAATCTTACAGTCGATCCGTCTTTGTCTTTCTCTCTGGCGGCGTCTAACACTATTATGCCAGCCGTCCTCTTTTCAAGAGATGGGACACGACGTCTCGTTAGGAAACCAACTGTGATGTCATAATAACGCCTATTTGTGGTGTCAGATGGAATTAGAAATATCAACCCCTCTCTTCTTACTCTCACCCCAAAAACATGAAGAGGCTGCGGTTAATGACTGATTGTTATGCAATTAATTGGGTTGTCCAACATTAGAGTTTTATGAACCATTACAGTGTGTTTGGAACTAACTGCAAAACGTTGTTCAGACATAATCACATTGAAAGAGCGAGTGAATAAACATAGGTGCAAACAAAGTTCGTTTCTAGGAAACGCTATGTCTGGGCTGCATTGAAGAAACGCCTGTCATAGCGTTTCATTTTTTGTCCCTAATTCTCGGGTTATATTTCAGATAGGCATACTATTTTTAAATGGAAAAACAGGTCAACCAATTCATGTAAAAACCATTGTAGCTTTAAGTTAAGATTATTGTTTTTCCTCCTTACTCGGGTCTTCTGTAGGAAGGAAGGAAAGACGTCAATTCAGTCTGCCTTGAGCTCTGGTAGGGTGTGGTCATG
>QKMV01001233.1:0-17019 GCA_003287335.1 Lednia tumana
TATTCTTAAAAGTTTAGAAAATCATTATCATTTGAGAGAAGAGTCGACGTTTGAATTGAGCTGCAGCTGCCTAGCCTTGCGTACTAATAGAGCTGAAGATTTGGAGGCCAGTTTGGTTCGTGAATTTTAATGACAAGATCTGACCGCTCGTATAGCTGAAATAAAAAGCTTTCCTTGCAAAAGAGAAAGTTTTATTTATTCTTCGTTTTTTTTATCTCAAGCGTATTTCTTTAAATAGTCCGAAGATCAATCTTTTATGTCACGTGCATATTATCAACTTACTAAACTGAATGCTATAAGAACTCTGGCACATACAATCAGTTTTTTAAAACAAAGAAAACTATTTTCCCAGTTTCTGTCCAATGGCATTTCAAATAAAGTGAAAGTGCAATTCATATTGTGCGTGATTGATCAGCACAAGAAAACACTTCTATTTGCTGTTGAAATTACTTTCGCTGCAGAAATGTTGTGAGAACTTGTTCAACAATCCGAGCTATTCACATCCTAGACGTTTATTATGACGTTTCGGAGGAAAGCCTTCACAATTAATCTTCCTAATTAATTTTCACGAAAGAGCGCGACGTAAATAACAACGTCATACGAGTACGTACTATAAAGCAGGGATGCCGACGGGCCCCGCAAGGAAATTGATTGAAAAACTGCTGACGAAGACCTAGACCCTCATGGGAAAATAAGCGTCGCGACTCGCGATTTCACAATTGCCTTCAGTCGACACACTTGCACTCGCGGGAAAAAAGTAAAAATATACATTCTTTTTTTGGGCACGTCTTCGTTTTTGTTGTAAAACAAGACTTTTATGTGTACCGTTATCTTTTCTAAAACTCTCGATGCATTGGAGCGTCCACGCATTTAATGTTCGAGACTTTTCGCAACTTTCGTCATCGTGGTCGTAGTGTTGTATAAATCAGCGACATAAATGAAAACCCAAAACTTTTACCCATACCGCAAACAAAACGCTGAATAGAAAAATTGCCGACATTATTCTCGGGAAATTCAACGATAACAAGCCGTGTTATTGCACACTTGAACAACATAATGACACTAGAATGTAACCATTGTGTCTAGTGACAGATGAGTTCTGCATGGAATCAGCTTGCTCCTATTGTATAACTCACTAAACAATTACGATTACATAATAATACCACCGTGATTGTATTTTAACGAGGATTTTCGTGAATGTCATTTAGTTGTAATACCAATTGGTTTGTATAGCTTTTATCCTATCATCGAGATGCCAGTTGATTGAGAGTGGAGTCTGCAATGCCAGCTCCTTTTACAATAGAGTCCGGAACCGTTCAGTTCATGGCCACATACAGCTTCAAGTGTGAATGATTCGAGCATCTCGTCTCAAATCCTTTAGAGTGGGCTTGGACAAGTTGACCAGACACATTCCCCCGCACGAAAGTCATCGCGAAAATAAACACATCTTCAGGAAAGTCGATAAGAAATGAACACGTTTTGTTTGAATTTTCTTATTATTTCCTTATTCCTTTTCGAAGTCACGTCAGGTGTCATGTTAACTTAATGACAGAATAGCGTCTGCCGCTAAGTGCTAAAAGGAATACAGCTACGTAACGCTGTCTCTATACACTCAGACGGGAGACGATGTGATGTAAGTTGTCGTGTACCAAGAAATACAGTTTTTTCCCGACGCCATTGTGCTCCCAGCAGACGAGACGAGCCACTACGCGTCGATGCGACGTGGCAATTTGCAGCGTGGCACCATGGTGGCACCAATGGTGGCACCAATGGTGGCGCATCGCTTCTCAACGCAGCCAGCGCACTTTCCCTGACATGATAGGTGATACGTACATTGTCACGCATCACCGCTGGGATAAGGCGATTGATCATTTTATTGTGTGCCATTTGATCATCTCGCTTCGGTGTATTAATTATGTTTCCAGCACACAACACGTGTATAAATTGATGGATTACAATGCCACCATGAGCGATTTTTATATGGGAAATTTGGTGCGTGTTTTGAATGAACGATTTTTGTGTTTATTGGTGTAAATTAGAGACATAACTTCCGTGATTTTCGGTTCCACAGTGAAATAGATAAATGAATTGACACTTTCGTTGATGCATCATCAATAATGTGCATTGCCAAGCAATCTGGCATATCGGCTTATAACTCATATTAGCTATATCTGCTATATTTTTGCTATGTTTGTCATTTCTCACTACAGTTATGAAGTTTAGATCTCTCTCACTTTTTTTGAAAAAAACAGCATGTGGTATACACGAAAGAATAATGGTTCGTGCTAGGACAGACGATATAAATTGAGCTCAGACTGGTGGACGCTCGATTGACCTGAGAGGTCACGAAAAGATGGCAGTCACAGACTCTATTATTGGCACTGTAGACTGACTTGGTAATGTCTGGGAGCTAGCCAGCGTTTCCAGATGTGGTTTCATATAATAGAGCGATTAGTTGTGCCTAATTAACACAGGTGATTAGCAGCGAGCTTTTGGATTGGTCGAAATGCATTGATCGGTGTATAAATTATCACGTCGATGTAGGGTTCGGCGGGCGATGCAGCAAATCCTCCTGAATGCATATGTCAAAGAGAGGATGCCATATGTGCACGCAAGACATGACATGCAAAATCTAAGTAATATTCATTACTCATGCTTTGTGCCATGCATTGCAGGGCAAGGATGCGGGAAAATAATGAAATCAAACGAAACGTTCCAACTAACAAGCGGGCGTTTTAAAAATTTCCTGGTAATTGTCATAAATCTATGATGCTGTCAATTATTCAGAATAATTGTATTTTTTACAAACCTATTTATTGTATACCGTGTGTTGGGAAATAAAATATCGGAATGTAACGAGTTGTCTTAGAGTGGTTGATATTCTTTGGCAAAGATAAGCGTGTAAATCCACTTCGACCTAGCGTTATTGACAAATGAAAAAGAAAATTTCAAAGAATTTGGAGAATTTGGAAAATAAATTCCCTCCTGCGGAGATTTTTCCGACAGAAAAGTCTCTCTCAGTGACTCGCCTTGTCACAGCGCGTAGCTTCCCTTTCCGGGATCAGTCATAGGTCGAGGTTTCATATTTTCCCCCGCGATCCTGACAAAAAGTTTTATGATTTTTTTCAGTGCACGCACCCTTACAAAAGTAGCGGATATTTTAATGTGAAATCGATATTAATGATTGAAACGAGGGAAGCGGCTTCGAAAGATCGCAAGGGGCGCGCTTGGTGGCGTGGGTTGGACTGGAGTGTGCGGAAGAGAGGGTAAATTGGCGACTCCTTGTGAATTATATTCTGCATGCACAACTTTACATGAGTATGAATGTTCGAATAATGTTGGCCAATTTGATTAATTTGCTTTTTTTTCGGCAATTTCCTTTCCTGACGCTAGTCCCACTCCATCCTTTTTTGCTCGATGCTTCTTCGTCTTATTTCCTTCCAACGGAAAAGATCGTTAGAGTGGAAACCAAACTCTTGTAACTTCTTACTACCAAAATTTTTCTTCTTTTTCATCCACTTTTCATTATAATATCCGGTAGTCAATCAGTAATTTGTTACTACTTACTTCACGTTATAAGTTATGCAGATTTCTCTGTGTTCTCTCCATTTCACATTGATTTCGTTTTAAGCGCTCAATACCACATTCACCGCTACCAATTATCTTCCCATCCAAAATCTAGTCAATCGTCTCCATCACGTTGTAGTCTATCTTCAGTTTGGTTAGCTGGCACATTTTCCGCTCTCAAACAACATACTACATGGCACCCTCCATCAGTCGATCAATCCACGTTCTGATGAAAGTCACGTGACCCGACTACCGATCCCAATCATGCCCCGAAATATCCGGGTGGGTATTCCCGGTCCCTTGCATTTTGAAACCAAATTACAGCATATACGCGCCTCACAAAGGGGTTCCACATATATACGTACACAGCTTGGATGCATACGGGCAAAGGGTTGTCAGTCAAATGTGTTAATATTTGAATAATATCATTAAAATCATCGGGGATGATGACGCTTTGACATTTAGTTCGCACTTAATCCGCCATCTCGTTTTATTCTGACTGAGTTGGAATCGCTGGGCATAACGACTACAAAAGCATTCTGCCCTATGGCACAAGGACTGCGTTAACAGAAGTGAGGCACGATAAATTGGGCTCTAGCTTTAAAAAATCACGTTGCTGTGATTTCTGCGAACGAAGGTTCAATAAAAGGTCATTGATTCACTTGTTCGCGTTAAACCACGCATTGGTGGGTCACGTAGATATGTTTAGTAATTGTCTAGGAGGTATGTTACGTTGCAAGAACAGTGGCTGAGTTTAATAATGGCATTTTGGCCCTGAATAGAGCTTTAAAACATCTCGATTTTATCTCGAAGTTCAACGGCCTTTTTAAAACCAAAAGCTCTTGTCAATCTGTACATACTCGTTAAACAAAACACGCTCACCATAAAAAACAGCGGTAACCTCATCCAAACCATATAAATAATTGTTATTTGAAAGTACTAAAAGTATTTGAGCTTTTTTGCGATAATTAGTTACTTTGCATACGAAGCACAACACCATAGGGGGTTGTTTTCTTCCATAGTTTACGGGCTGAACCATCGCCACGGGGTTAGCGTTCGCTTAAGCCGTTGTATTTACATGCAAACTATATCGTCTCGGCACAGTGGCTGGTGAAATTAGATAAGGGATGCAGACTGCATTATACACTCTCCATATCAGGGCTGGCTGTTTAACGATCCACACTTAGCCTGAGACAATGAATTGTGCGGTCCAAATTGAGTCAGACAATGCTAAAGTTCTAGTTTGAGAAAATAAACAACTGCATACAGTGCTGTGCTACCAGAGGGTAAAGGTTTGCTACTGTTTAATTTTATTAGAAATACATTTCCGACATTATAGAATGTTTAAACAAATTCAGAAGCCGAAATGAAAGATATGTCAGAGTTATGCTCTAAATGCATTTTATCCCATTTAAAATAGTAAAAAGTCAGATTAAACACATAAAATATTGCATTCACGAGAAAAATATATTTCACTCGAGTACCATAAATCTTTTGGTGCCCAAGAGAAATGAACGGCATGTCATAGTAAAGAAAATTCTGTTCTTGATTCTTTTCAATACTCGTAAATCTTATCGATGGTGTTTTCTTCTTTTTCAGGTGAGTCTTAGTGTAAAGAGATGGGATCGAAGTTATGCATTGTTCAGCGCATTTGATCGCTGCGAGCCGTGCACCGAATGCACGCTATCTCTTCACTTCGTCCGGGGTGATGTATAACACGTCGATATACTACAGTAAAGATTCGAACATTTCCCCAGCGTTACGATAACTGCCCTTCATACGCGAATCTATGGATACAATCTATGCACACTTCATTTTCCTTCTTTTTGACCATTACTGCACCCGTCCTATACTGCTTTGTCATAGACTAGGCAACAAGATAAGTGTCCTGAACATTCTGAACACTATCCAAATATTTCGAATCTTGGCCTTGTTTAAATAAGATTATTGAATCGAACTCTGGCCTTCCGCCCCGAGCCAAAATTAAAATGGGGTTCGAAATAATTTGGCATCGCTTTTCTCTATTCCCAGTTCTCTCTCTCTCTCTCTCTTTTGTTTTTTCTCACTCTCCCTATCTCTCTCCTCTCTCTCCTGCTCCCTCTCCCTTTCTCTCTCCCTCTTTCTATATATTTCTCTTTTTGTCGGCTGTTGGCAAATTTGATTTCCCACTTTATTTTATTCGACTCCCCAATCGTGCCGAATTCGTCGTGCAATCAATCTGCTCGGTTGGATGCCAATTTTATTCGTGGTTATTTCATAACATTATCGTGATTGCTTTTTAGAAATTAATTGAGTGAATTATTAGGGTTTGGGCACGTATAATTCATTAGATATTTCCTGAAAAACACTCCTTTTCCGCTTAAACTTGGGCCAAAATTCAAACCGCATGCTCACTTCTGACAGCTAGAAGTGATCAGTGTCTCATTCAACAGAGAAACTATCTAGACTGGAATAACAAACTGTTCGGTTTTTAACACAATTTCACAACAGTTTCTCGATCAAGAGTTAGTGCAAGCATCGTGGAAGTGTTTGGCTTTGTCCACTGGCGTCTAGAGATTCTTAGCAAGCTTTTGGAAAACTACCCTTGGTTACTCAGAATTTGTAGACTTGCAATGGTGTGGGTGTTTCAATTTTCAACTGCAGACCTACTCGATGAATTGATCGCCATGTTGCACGTTGTGAAGCGGGTGCTGCACCGAAGTGCACTTAATAATACAAGCAAAAAAGCTGAATTAATTAATTAAGTCGTCTGGAGTCTAGCAACCAAACTGTGTCACATGTTACACCATGAATAAGTTAAGTTCACGGTGGTGGCACACTTATAACATGCTAGCCAAAAATAAAGCAATTAAAACAGAGCATCCGATTTCGATACCCTGTTTTTATAGATTAGAGTAGTGGGTTGGTTTCCAAGGAGCGTACCTTAGTTTAATTTATTATTCAAAAACAATGCCAGAGAAACCATTTTATTTGGTGGAGGTGCCGTGCCCAGTAGTTTGCTTTGTGGGTTGCGTGTAGGAGCTAATCGTAGGCTGGTGTCGTAGAGATTAAAAAAACTTCGTGGGTACAACAAAATAACGCAAAAGTAACGTGTCCTTCGCGTGTTATTTGCGGTAAACCATCCGCCATCTTTTTTTTTAAGTAAATGGATTTTAGGAGAGGTGCCCGGTTTAAGAACGCAGTGATTTTCTGTGCGGGCTGCGTTAGGAAAAAATCGAAATAATACGTCTAATTAATATAAATAGGGTCATACATATACACATATCTCAGATTCTCTTTCGAATAAAACATTAAAAAAATCATTTCCGTCAGTTTCATTGCTAAATAAGCGAATCATAATTCAAATCAGTGCAACTAAACTACTTCAACCACCTAATGAGGAATCCATAACTTACCACGTGAATAATGTACCTGGTGATAACATCGTCATTATTTTTTTGAATGAGAAATCGCTATTTCAATTTTAACACCTCGCACGATCTCGACGAGTTGTGAAGTTTCGCGAAAGTTCTGCGTTGATAAATCGTCAGACGAGTGAACTTTTGAGAGAGAGGTATCAATTACCCACCCGAATCTTTCAGGCATCAGACTTGTGGGGGGGGGGGGTCGCATCTTTAACGAGCAGTAAGTCACAAGTTGCACTGATACCGGCAAACACCTACGCCTGCCTTATTTTCCTTCTTTGTTCCTTCCGTGTTCCTCCTATGTCCCTCCTGTGTTTCCTCCGTTAACCTTGCACTGTCTCATTATCGGAATCACACGATGATCTATTGATCGGAACGATATTCATTGTAAGCAGTTTCAAATTCGCTTATTGATGGTTCAGACTTGTATTTGATATGGATCGGTTGAGCTGCTCGTTTTCTCATTTTCATTGTACCCTGATCGTTCAATATTTTCCCCAGTGATACTATTAAGAGATTTTATTAGGGATGATTGAGCTTGATCTAATAAAGGATCGACTGATTGAAGTGATTCACGAATGGAATAAATAAGTGATTATCGTACATTACAATCGCACACTTTTCAAATAAATTGATATATCAATTGTCGCTTAATGGCATTTAGTTAATAGTGCAATATCTTTAAGAGGCAATTATTCTTAACGTTCACGGCGATGCACCATAAATCTGGAATAAAGCCGTCTCATTCAATGTAGATTTCGAATCAATGCTAGGGAGATAAAGCATTAAAACGCATTGCTTACGGATGAATAAGACAAATTGGTCAAGTTAATTTTGTTAAAGAGAGCAATTCTCATTGATTGATTTTCACAATCACTTATGAATGAGCATCGCATGGGTTTCCGATAGATTTCACAATGTAAAGATTTCGTGTCGGAACATGTTTTGTTACGTTTCATTGGTTGATCGAATAGAAGTCAATCTAGTTTCCACTCTGCTTTGACGTTTTTGCAAACATGCACGGAAACAATCTTCCCATACAACCGTCAACCAGGTATCAATTTTAAATTCAATTTTGCGTCAAAAAAGATAAGAAATACGCTTTATACACACCCAATGTGCGTAGTTTGCCTACAACAAATTGTGTTTGTGAAATCTACAAAACCCCGTGTTAATGCACCAATAACAAGAACAACGCATCAAAATATTGGCGTATTGCGTATTCACTTCAGCACGAATATCATTGCATTAAGATTTACATGTTTGCGCAATAGCTCTACAATTTCAGCGTTGAAAAAACGTTTTTTTCACATAAAGCCATGCTTACAAAGTCACATTAGGAGCGATTTTTCAATTGTCAGCTATGAAGCTAGCAGGCAGGCTAGCAACTTCTTATCAGCGTGGAAACAGCTAATCCAGATGCAGCGATTCTTATATCAACTATCTATATATATACCGGCGAAGACCGGCTGTAGAAAAACTGACTCTTAGGGCCGATTTTACAATGTCCAGTTAAAAGTTACAATCTTTCAGTTAACTATTCGTCACCATGGCGCCAGCCAACCAGGTTCCCCTGTTTTCTAGTTAACCTCAACTCATTGTAAAACCGGCTCTTAGTGGTATCAACTCATAGATACGTAACGCTGGACGATGGGTCGAATCACGAAACAAACAGGTTATCAGGAGGCCAAGGCATCGAATTCTCATCCAGACAGATATTTATGAGTTAGTACTATCCAGACCCTTATTTCAGTTAAATGATAGAAAAATCCTAGTAGAAAGCGCGTTTCATTTTTTCTTACAAACACGCGCGTCAAAAGTCAAAAGCACAACAATTACTAGCTTCAACACAACTTGATCCATGCTCGGTCTGAATTCATGCCGAAGCTTTCAATTATATCGTCCATCGTTGTAATATTTTTGAAGATAATTTATAACGAAGTCTCTATAACAGCTGGTCTACGTGGTTCACATCAAAAGCGCACTGTGTTCCAGCGCACTTTTAATTAAAACCAGGCACCTTGTTATTTTAGTCCCTGTGAAACGAGAAATCGGCTTTCAATGCATGCTTTTTATAATACACTTATGCGAGAAAACGTTGGTCGTGAATGCAAAAGTCTCTCTTTGAAGTCCCATCGACTGTCAAGTTAAGCCCGTGACCAAACGTTTCTGACTTTTAGGTTCACGGCGTGTTTGAATTAAAATTAAAAAATCGTTCCTACTTCCGACTATTTTCTTTCGGATATTGGAAGTCTTAATGCAATAAACCTTTTAAAACGACAAAAATTCGCCGCGTGGTACCTCATATCCCATCTACAATTACATTTCCCCTAGCAGATACCAACTCAATTTAAAACTCTCAAGATGATAAAATCTCAATATCTCGTTAGTCATCTGGCTGTCTCGCCTATTTTTAATCACATAATAAGTGCATAACTCTATGCAATAAATTAAACAAGCAACTCGGTCCCACCAAACACCGTCCACAAGTTTGTGTTACGCACAAGCAGCACATCGCGCCGTTCTCATAGTTCCAGTCCGCTGATTGTTATCGCGTCACGTACCCACAGTTAGCAAAGTGGAGAAAGCCGCGCCGTGGCGCTGTATCTTCAACGTTTCCTCGACGTCGACGGTCGAGACGCCGCCAGCGCCTCTACCCCGACGCCACCGCCACCGTCGTTGTAAAAACCGTCGCGAGTTCGCTGACGCTTCGAGTTTTGTAATTACCGTGTGTTAAAATATCTCGTTAGCGTTGTCGACGTTGCCTACTACCGTGGAGTTAATTCTCGGTGTAGTCTGGGGTAAGAAACGACGCTAGGCGATGCCGAGTTCGATCAACGCGACGCGACTCTCTTAACACGGTCAATAATGGATTAGGTAGCTACACTCAAATCTGGCTCGTGTATTGCCTGTCGCGAAAATAAATGAAAAAATCAACGTTAACCTGTTGGAAAATTGCAATTATTATATGTAAAATAGTGGCTTCACTTGTGTGTATAAAACATGGTAACCAATTTTATGGCTGGTGCTGCTATGGTTGTTATTGAAGCTCAATAAAAGCACTGGCCGTAAAATTGTGTCGATATTGCTCTTATGTAGATTCTGTTGTACCGTGTATACGTGAGTTGTGTACGTGTGTGTGTGTTTGTGTGTGTGGTGTCTTTCATGTGCTCCGTACATATTATAATACGTCATTTTTTGCAAATATTGCATACTCGTAAAACGAGGCTCACGGCCTGAAACGATTGAAGCTAGTTTTGGAATATTACATTTATAACGTGTCGGTGAGCGGAGCGGTGTTTGTTGTTCCCAAGCAAAAGCGTCAGTTTATAATGAGGCTGTGAGTCCAACCAACGACACTGTGAGCGAGGGGAATGTTTTTTCGTCCAGTCAGATTCCAATCAAATGGACAAACTGTGTTTTAATTAGATATTTATTCTATTCGAAAATTGAAAATGGTTTCATCGGTTTCATATTGCAGTATCAAATTCATACTTTCAGTGTATTTTTCCCAGAGCAGTTTAAATTTAATTAAATGCAGACTACATAGAAACCCTTTTCACTATTAATCAATGTGGTACAACAATGTGATACATACTATCTAGAGTACAGCAGCTTTGCTGGACACAATCAAGTGCGCAGTAGAAACTTTGTTTAGATGGCCTACTTTTACAGCTCATCATAGCTTTTCATTTTGATTTCAATCCGCATACTGTAAACGCGACTGAAAATTAAAAACATACGTCTGGCTGATTGCTTTGTTGTATTCATACGCGAGCTTTATTTCGCATCCTAATAATACAAAAATCCGCTGCTCAAATTGAATATCGCTGCCCACCCATCCCAAGTCGCTACTGGAGATATTCCCATCATCCAAGCTATCCGATGTCATTATGACAGCTCGATTGGACCAGAAAAAGATTACTTCTCATTTAGTGAGTGCTCGGCACTCTCTCTTTTTCGATACACGTCTCTTCAATATTCTACAAGAATGCGATTGGGTGTTCCGTGTACGTGGGGGAGGGGGGGGGGTATTGTTCGGTATCAATGAAATTGCTATGAAACTAAGTAGCATGCTAATAATACACATATTGGCAAGATTTTTCTGAAACACGTGCAATTTATTGTATTCGCTGTCTCCTCTCAACTTCGTTATTTTGATTAAATAATTCTTGACAGAGGCACGTTCCAACAACCTGAACACATCGCAATTCGTTCAGATCTGTAAATAAAATTGCCCCCAAACTATTTAATTCGTGTCCGAACTCAATTAAAATATTTTTTACCGTATGCTTATCTCAAATGCACTACCAGTTTTTCTAGACGTTCAAATCAACTCCAGTTATTTTTAAAATACTGCACGCAATAACGAACATCGCTTTTTTCAAAAGTGGATAGAAGTTTTAAAGTCCCCGACGATTGTTATTTCGTATGTACCTTCATGTGTTCGTGGTTTTAGACATGCAGCTATCATCGGATCAAAATGTATATATCAAGGAAAGAGGCTGTAAATCAAAATCAATATGAAAATTCTTACTTACAAAACCAGCTTACGTTTTACATTTTCTTGGCGTCGGTTGTTCCAAAGTTAGCGAGATACAGCATATTTCCATAGCATGAGGGCTGCTAGGCTGCTAAATCCCACGAACCCGACGCTTCTAATGCAAAAAGCTGCAAGTGGCATTATTTCGAAAAAATCTGCCGCTTTATGGAGATAATAATTCACAATTTATATTATAAATCGTTGACTATGATTTTATTTTGAGGCCCTTAGTCGTCACCACTGGAGCGGTAAAAATATGATTTACGCTTTCTATACTAGAACAGAAAACCTTGTAATACATAGTCGCAACACGTTCGCTAATTGGCTTTAAAACAATCGCAAAGAATATCTAGGAATTCGCTTTCGTGTTTTAACGCATCAGTAATAAGGTGCCGTGCTCCGAAACTAACAACGGATGGTGTAGTATTTAACACCACACATTTTTTACAGGTAAAATTGAATTATACGTACATAGCTGAAACATCATTAAAATCTGATTATACTGGTAGTTGGTTTAATTTCTTTTCGTTTGAAATAAGAACGTTTCTTTGTATCTCTTCGCTAGAACACGATACGTTCAACTTGCCTTTTCTCCTCATAAATTCCCTCGGCCATGTAACTTTTTGACGCCATCACAGCGATCAATAGAACACACACGTCTTAGAGAGAATTGTATTTTCTTTTATCGTTCTCTTCGCAAGGAACGGTTCATTTTCTTCCTCCGACAGTTTTCTTCCATTAGGCTTCTCGCTTGACGTGCACTACTGACATTAATACAACTTTTCCATTATCCTGAAACATTGATGAATATCAACAGTAAAGTATTTGACCTATTTTTTACTTGTAATTTAATTTCGTAAAGAAAATGATAAAAATGGTTGTTTGTATTAATGTATATAGAATAGCGTACTACTACATTACAACAGCACTTAAACAGTTAACTGCATTAAGCTAACGCCTTGATAACCCTATATACTCGAATCGGTCTAAGCTATGTAGGTATATCGTACTAGTATCATCTAACCTATTTGAAAATAACACTTATTTCGCTAACCAGAAAGGGGGAAAGAGAAAGAGAGAGAAACCTTTTTCCCAATGCTCTTAAACTGATCACCCCAAGTTCTGTTATCTTCTTTTCTTCCTCGCTCGCGTGACTGGTTTAGGTGGTTCTTATCATGACATTGGTGTACCGAAAGTGGGTTAAGCGTCTATCAAACGGCCGAACGGATTGCACCTCAAGCCATGATGCTGCTGCTGTTGCAAAGCTCTGCCGTTTTGAGATAACGACTTTAACTTTGATACTGATGGACCATGTTATTAGACGTGACTGTGTACACGACTTGTGATAGAACGGTGATGAAACAAAACGTTTAATTTTCTCCCCGTCAGAAAAGTGTGAACATTGGAAAGATGAGCTGTAAAGGTCGAAACACTTTTAGTAATGGATTTTGGCAATGTTGACATTTATACGTTTGAGCCACTGCAAAATAAAAAACTTTTTTTAGAACAACGTGTGAGCTTAAAAAACAACGGAGCAGCTAAATCAAGCTTTATTCTTATTTTTGTATCATTTAATTTAATGCTACGTCTTTTTAATCACACAGTTATAATTGTACCGTCAATTAAAATTTCCCAAAGTCCAAAGTTAGTTACTGAGCTTCTGCTATCAGAAATATCAGGACGTCACGTGATGCATCTTCGTTACTGGGACACGTTGCTAATGACTCTGTTAATAAACCACTATCTCAACTCAACGGTCCATTCACAAAAACAATAATACGTACGCATAGAGCCCCAGCGAATATATTAGCACGACCGCCATTGGTGGTCATGCTAGCATAAACGTGGGTCGCCTGGGAGAGTATTGATCGACCAACACCGGGATCGTTGCTTTCCTTTCCCAATATTACAATTTCTCATTTTGATTTATCTGCCACTATTCGCTAAGCATGATAACAACGCAATAAAACTTTTTTGTACAATGTATAATGTTGAATTTCAGAAAATGTTCCAGCGGAAAAAAAAATCTTGTGTTCAGTCTGAATGAAATACGAGATGCTCTTTTCTTGATATCATGGCTCTACACTTGCGAGACTTTCTTACTTCCTTTCTTTACCTCGGAAAATATGTACCCCTCATAGATATTTAACATGATCCATTTCAGATGTGTTCAGTTCACCTTCTGTTCCCCTCCGAACAGACGCCATTTGCTATGCAGCCATGTTTCTATCTGCTTTAATTGCGAAACCTCACCCTTGTGATGTTCTCGTCTTCTACATCACGCATGGGAATGCGTGGAAGTGCGTGGAAATACTTGGAATTAATCTCAAGGTGTGCGAGGCTTTTCCAGTCTCTGAGAAACTCGATACTCGTAGATACCATCACTAAGTGCTCCGTGTTTTCTTTCCTCTGTGGGCTGTATAACGTTGTCCATAGGTTACCAAACTCCAAGACGTTAAATAACCATGTCCATTAATGATGTTGATGTTTTACACCCTTAGAGCTTTGACGTCGAGAAACGGCCTTGTATATAGCCTTCACCAGCGTTTCAAATAGGAAATAGAAAAGCGGTTCTATGAAACAGGCTTGAGAGAATTGAATGCTTTATTGGAGAAGGTATGGGTTTCCATGGCCTGAGCGTAGAATAATACGAAACCTGATGTTGAAGGATTTTATATGTTACTACCGCGTTTTTTTAGGTATTAATAAGACTTTTTGGTTGTGCGGTTAATAAAGGTGAGTGCAGCTTCGTTCGACATTCTAAAGATATAAAGACATGCTTTTTGTTAAAATAGTTAAGTTGTTATTAATGGGTGAGTAACTGCTTATCTTACAAGACAAAGCTTAGCAAGGCTAAGCTTTTCTCCCATTCCTTGCTTTAGTGAGTTAATTTGCCAGCCAGTTTCACTCACTACGATTCTTTTTTCATCTTCTTTTGTTCCGCCATGGAAAGAATAAGACTCTGGCCAATGCATTGTCCCTGGAATATTGCTAACAATATAGGAACTCGCGCAGTTTTCTCATTGGTCGACAGCTGAGCGAAGGGCTGTTTTTGAAAGAGATTTTCTACCCATTCAATTAAGCATAAACAAGCATCTCACAGTCTTCACGAAACGTACAATTTACATATGGATTATTAAACACTGCACGAAATTGCTTCTGAGAAGTTTACTAAAATGTTTCGTAATTTTATACAAACAGAAAGAAACTTGCCAGAAACATTTTATGAAATGAATCCTCGTGCATTAAGTTTTGATGACGCCTCTCGTTCATGAGCAGTTTGTTTTGAACTGAAAGATCGACCCCAACTTCCAAGGCGCAGAGGCGAATTCATACAGTCGCTTAGCCAGTCAGAAAATGATTTGACTTCATCAGCAAAGTCAGAGTTTCAAATTGCATGGGTCGTAATTGGTTTAAATGTCTCTGGACATTAAAGCACTGTGTACCTATGTTCGTTACCTGTGTTAGTTACTAACAAAATCAACAAAAATCACTAGTCGGTCGAATGGCCATGCCACGATCCTCCTTCGCGTGTTTGTCTTGTAATCTGGGTCATCAGTCAAAAGCCTCGTTCCAAAATGTCTCCTGACCGTCGTACAGTCCCTAAACCAAGCCCTTACACCTTGTTATGAAACTCAAGCTTTGCAAATGGTTTACCTATCACCCGGGCTTCAAATCAATCTCGCAAAACTTAATCGCATTCCACAATTCGCTGAACAAATCCGGGTGAGCAGATCAAGCATCTGCACCCAAGCGCACACGGTCTCTATATTTCTGCGAGATATCGTGTTTTTGGGTAAATTAGGTGGAGAGCAAGTGCCTACTCTGGGCGGAACCATAATGAGGTAAAAGGTTGGGGGGTCGAAAACGGTAGAAGGTGCAAGAGACTGATTGCACGGAATATCGTCGCCTGCCAGAAGATGAGACTTAATTAGTTCTGTGAACCCCCGAGCAATCTGTGATAGGGATGACAGTCAGCTCATTTTATGTCGTCATATGGCTCATGAAGGATCATTAAAGAAAACACGTCAAAGGTATCGCAGATATGAAGGGTCATTAAGCCAGCAGCTGAAGCGGAAGCATCTTGCTTTAAATTGAGATGCGAGTTGTGAGCGAAATTTTGACTTTGCGTTAAATGAGCTTCATTTCTGGGACGTGATTTTGATTGGCTCAAATTTACCAGACATCTTGAGCCACGGGTTAATTTTTCCAGATATATACTGTGGGGGTTTTCAATGATAATCATCCGCGTTTTAGTTTTTCATTTAATCAAGGATATTTTTTCTTCACATGTATTGCCGAGTATTTTCTGGATTCTTGTGATTGCAAGCATGAATATTTATGTTCTCAAGAAAACTGTTAATAAACTTGATAACACTGCCAAGAACTTCAAACAAACAAACTCCCAACTTGTCGCGAACTATACTGTAGGCTACCTTAGGGCGAATGAGTTAATTAATAGTTTTTTTTAAACTACTGCTAAGATTAAGAAGAAACAAGCCAAATAAATTAATAATATTTATGTTTTGAAGAATATTAAAATCACTTCAAAAATACCTGCCTTCTCGAGAATTCGAACCCCTGACCTTTTGCTTTCATGGAAACTTCTCTGCCACTGAGCTAAGCAGGGTACGGCATTTCGGGAGTGACTTTAACTATTATGAGTGGTAGATCTCACAAGGAGAGTTTGAATAAAGAGGCTTTGACATTTTTCAAAGAACGCGCTGGAACAAGTAATGCTGTGCTGGATCACACTCTAACCAACTCGAATCACTTCCAATTACGTGGTATACGCTGAGATGACAAGGTTTAAAAACTTGTGTATTTAAAATTAAATACAAATTGTGAGCTCCACCACACATAATGGTTGAAATCACTTCCGAAATGCCGTATCCTGCTTAGCTCAGTGGTAGAGCATTTGCCATGCAAGTAAAAGGTCCGGGGTTCGAGCCCTCGAGTAGGTAGGTATTTTTGAAGTGGTTTTAATATTCTTCAAATCTATACTAGCCGTGTAAATGGCTTTAAATTTGTAATCCTTGTAATATTTATGTTATTGTCAAGTAATTAGTTCAGTTATCTCGTTCTCAAATAGTGTGGAAAATGGAATGTGTGCTGAAAGAAAAATACATATACCTACCACATGTAGTAGAACTAGAAGCACTTAATACAGACTATGGACGTAATCTGAGATTTGCAATGCGTTCAAATGCACTTCTTGCATTGTTAACAAATGATGTCTTACTAAAGAAAAAGAAAGAAACCATTGAGTAAACCAGTGAGTTTACTCAAACGTGTGTGCATCGAGCTGAATTAATAATGGCATGCAACATTTTCAGTATTGAACGTGTAAAATAATCTTGTTGTGTGCGTAACACTAACTACATCATTGTGGTATTTCGTGCTGTGGGAGATTTTTTATTGCAGCGACGAATCTTCAGATTTTTTTAATTGAATTTGAAGCATCATTGTGCATACACGTCAGTCATTAATGTGCATATATATATA
>QKMV01001234.1:0-17018 GCA_003287335.1 Lednia tumana
ATTCTCGTGGAGGTAAGCTAAATTTGGTGACTCTGCCACTTATAGTTTAGCTGCAGTAATTAAAATAAACTGCAAATCTGACGTGTTTTTTAACCTGCCCCTCCCCCCACCTTAAAGCCAATTTCAGAGCTAGTAATAATTTTAAGAATATTAAAATTGAATCCTCCTCATTGACTCTGGAATAGAATTGATGAAAATGGTTCTTAGGGTCCCGTGAAAACACCATGCGACACAATTCGCTGATAGGGAAAAAAAAGAAATTTCGCACGGTCATTCGGCGCCGCTTGATGACCGATGTCTCTCTATACTCTGGTGAGACAATAGCCTCCCTGAGTACATCTACAAGGTCCATCATAAGGCTACATCTTGTCGAGTTTGTCGTTGGCACAGTAGCTGCACGTTCGATCAAAGCACCAGAGCACGCACATCTGAAGGTCCGGATTTTGCGCCCCCGTTGTGACTGAAAGTATTTAAATGCTATTTGTTTCTCACACTCACATCTGGCTTCATTATTTGCAGGGCTTCGCGTGCCAATAAGAATAAACCGGCCGATTACACTCGTACAACCGAACCAGTGAATATCACAACTTCTCGGAAAACAGTCCGTGCCCTTCCAGCTAGCTGGATCGCTCGCCACGTGCCCAATCTTAAAGAGTCTAGATCGATGCCCGGCGCACGGGGCTGAACACGAGGCTGCACACGGGCACGCAGCTCTGATGTCAGACGGAGGCTCTCTTGGCGCGCAGGCTGCCGGCCGAAGGCTGGTACACGGGCTCCAGGTGGGGCTGCTGATGGCTGCGTCCCCTGCCGAGGCACGTGCACGAGCACACCGACAGCTGATCGTCCTGGTCGTTGCCGCCGACGATCACGTGGCCGGCGAGAAGCTTGCCGTTGACGGCCAGTACCTCGCCGTCGAGGGTGAGCACGTGGTGCGACGCCGACTGCAGCTCGTTGTCTTCGCGACGGACGTCCTCGGCGTTCCTGCGAACAGATCGAGAGTGTTGTTTTTTTAATGAAGTCCTGAAATGTAGCGGCGGTGAAATTTTCTTCAAATTTTATCTATCGGTTTGGGTGAAGAACCACGTGATTTTTTATTTCCTGTGCAATGATGATGTCAGGAGTCTACACGTTTTTGGTCCCAAGCTTGTGTATTAATATTTAAGATCCACTTTACTTGGAAATCGCTATGCAGTTGTGTGTCGCGTTGAATGAGCGCGCGGGCACTTTTTCGGCATGACATATCGTAATGATATTTTTTTTTTTTAATAAGCGTTTCCATTCTTGCGGGTGGTAATGAGGACGATGATGAACAGTGACAGGGAATTGAAAAATTATTCACCGACGTGCAGACTATTTCCAACGAAAAATGTCAAGTTCAATGTCCGAAGAGATTACGTTAGATACGTTCATTACGTTAATACGTTCAGAGATACGTTCATTGCGCGTGCTGTCAAGAGGTTGATGGCAAGGCGAGTGAAGCGTTGTGCTTTTGATGCACTAGCTTCAACCCTCGCCCTTTATCGAGGATTACAGGTATTTGCACGAAATGTTGAATGTTCACCCATCTAGTCTACAATGTGCAAACGTCCCATTTTCCGTGATAAGGAACTCGGGTTCCTCTGCTAGACTGTGCTGTTGGAGGTTGACGACTATGCAATGTAGCTTTAGTACCAACTTTAAGCCCTCCAGCTCAAGCAGTCAAGTCACCAGACAAGAAAAGAGCCAATTAAGCCTCCAATCCAATCTCTGACCAAGCGCAATGCTGCTTAACTTCGGTGATCTAGCACGGGTCATCACGATAAGCTTTCCGAACAAATATACAATGCCCCATGACCTAAACGAGGGTCAAATTTAGTTAGAGTGAAGCCTACAGCTCGAAAGTATTGATTTAATTTAAGAAATCGCAAAGATCAGCCTGCTACGAATTACCATTCGGTGGTGGACACATTTGGTGAATGGTTTGGACTTTTTTGGTCGGGCTTGGTTCTAAACTATCAGATAAAAAGTACCATACCATTTCAAGTTACAAGAACAAGCTAATGAGCTGACGGTGGTTTCCAAAGCGATGGTGTGATTTTTATGTGTTACAATTTATTATTTTTGTAACTTTTATGGTATATAGTTAGTATCGTAACATTTTTGTCAGAGTAGCGTCCAACTTCCAAGTAAATACACATTAATAGATAAGTCTGCACGACATCCTCATTTGGCTTTGTCTGGCACGAATAGAATAAACATGAGAGCAAGCTTGATGTCTTCGAGTTGTCAGTAGATCAGTTCTAAATCCTATACAAATTTAAATTAATTATCAGCTTTTTTTACTAAACTTTCCTCCTTCTAGCTTCCAAAATGACAAACATAGTTTAGCACCTTCCTCGGCATTAAAGTTTTCCTTCTTGGAAACTTTTCCAGCGTTGTCTATAAATCCCAACTAAGAAATTGTTTCACGATTGTGTGTAGGCTGCAGCCTTTGCAAGCAATTAGAAGGGTCGTGTCTCCAAGTCCATGGATGTTGTCACTATGTGAGGAGGGATTGTGGATGACTCAAAGTAAACACGGTCTGGGTAAATGAGCGCAGCTTCCCGATATTTGATTCCGTTCTACGTGAAAGAGTGCAGGAAGTTGAACCGGAACCGGAAACTGTATGTAGAAAGACTGCCGCGAGCGCGCGGCATCCGGAAAGTCGAGACATGACTTCATTGCGACGGAAAATTACGACGGGGATGAAAATGCATTCTCAGGTCGCTTCCTTCCGGCTATCAACTGTCTGGGGTTTACCATGGTTTACTCACTGAAGGGTGGTACTTTCTGGCACACAATTAGCAGATGGATTGTTTCTATAAGTTCCATCATCCCTAACACCCCTGGTGGCGAATTCACGAACGCCTCATAGGCAAAGCTTAGCGATGTTCATAAAAGCTACGCAGGATTTCTCTGTCCAATTCACGCAACCAAAGTTTGATTAGCGATAGTTAACTTAGAGATGGAACTAGCTACCTCGGGCCTATGGCAGGCTGCCATTAGTGGAGCTATCCGCTAGCTTCGTTTCAAGCTCGCTTTGTAAATAATTCCTATAGCATAAAGTAGTTATAGCCAGCAAACGTTCTTCACACATTTTCCAACGCTGTGCTTCATAGCCCCTGCCGGGGCCGGCATGTGCACTAGCTGGTCGCCAGATACATTGGCGACACGAAAGAAGAAAGATATAAGGCCCAGTACGAAAGCCGGGACGATTATATGCATAAATTTCGGATAGTTTACAACAAATGTAACATATTTTTATATTTGTTACTTAATTTTTGCCTGTAATATTTTGAAACGTTCTATCTCTCAGATTCGAAATCAAGCAGTGTCATGTCATCACTTTTCCGAGGAAAGCCAGCTGTCAAAGACCTCGTCAGTTTTGAACTTTTCACGTTTTTATTCTGACAATGGCAAGTTTACTTTTGCTTATCAAAGGTTATAGCTACTAACATTGTAAACAGGATTTCCGATTGGTACTATGTTTATGATGGGGAAAAATACATAGAACAGAAAAACTTTTTTAAGCCCCGTTTAAAACCATCAAAATAACCCGGGCTGATCTCCATTTTGAGTTTTTAAATGTTCAAATAACTCACTCCACAAAAAGGCTACGGCCATACCCACACCAGAGCCAGCCATCCCCTTCAACGACTCCCCTGGAAAGCTATCATCTTGGCTCCTCGTGCGGTCATCTGGATATTACAAAAACCTCCCTGGGAATACGTTGGCACTCACATGGTCATGAAACGCAGCACCAGCAAGTTGATGCTGGCCGCGACGACGGCGAGCCCGAAGAGGATGAAGACGAGGCTCAGAGCCACGTAGCCCGGCTTGTTGATCAGAGCGTGGTCGTTCTGGGGGAGAGAAAACACAGTGGTGGAGGCATAACAGACAAATGGTATAACAAAGCACTGTGGCGAGGGTGCTAGTGAGGTAAAACACTTTGGCGGAGGAAGGCGCTTAGAGGGCATGGGCCACTGCTCCCAGTTTCATTTGCGGTGATAGCTCAAGAGTGTAGGACCTTCTGATAAAATCCTCCAATCTCCCTTCTAACCCCAAGAGAAGATGTGATTAAGCGTGGCATCTTCAATTTAGAGAACTGAAGCTTCTACGAAATGTAGTTTGTTTATGTTTTGTTTTGGGAAGACCACAACAACCTTTTAAGTCTTGCAGAATGTCGGTAGGGGTCGGGAGTGGAAATGGAGTGGATAAGGAGATGGTCGTACCCCTCGGGTGGCGGCACTAAACCAACATGTGTCATGACACATGACATGGGGGATCACGGGAAACCACAACCAGGATAGCCGGTCACCTGGATTGAAACCAGGACCTTCCTATTGCAAGGCAGATGCGCTATACCGTGCGGCTACCGTGCTCGGTAGCACGGGGTAATTAACAACCATCGAAAATATCGATTGAGATGCACTCAACATCAAAGATGCACTTCGAAATTTAATGGTGGTGAACATGTGGAAAGAGGGAAAATAATCAAATATGGGAGGAAAATACACCCATGGAGACCTATTATTAGTAGGAAATAATCGTCGTCTGTCTAGTGTTCCATGAAACTTAACGTTAGTCGATATTGTTATTGGTTCGAAGTTGAAACGTCGATGTGGGTAAGAAGTTTGGTTCGTTGGTAATTCGTTGTTTCGTTGAGTGTAGTTCGTTTATGGGTAATTCTTTGAGGGTAATTCATGGCGGGTAACTTCACAAAGATCTCTTGTTCGACGTCAACACAATTACTCCGAAGGGCTCCTTCGCCGTCCTCCTTAACCATCTACACGGAAAATTGGCATCGCCCGCTTGCAACTAATTAAGAATTGCTCCATATATGTTGTGTATTTTACCACATACGTTTGGTTGTTTATTATTATTCTGTGTCCACGTGCCAGCCGCACTGGCGACAGAGTCGATATTAAATATAAAGTATCTCACTTCTCCGTGAATATTCAGTAAGTAATCGTCATGGTCGATCGAATATCATAACTTGTCCACACTGTCCATCGCGGTCTATTTGCCAAACAGCTCCATGACAACCAAGTGGCTGTCAGCAAGTTCAACTCTCGACGACAGGGAGACACAAAACTTTATCTTTGGGTCGTCACAACCCTTTCGCACTTTCCATTACGCAACCCATTAGGTAGTCGAACTCAGATCTCGCTTCTAGGCTGGAAATTAGAATTTGTTACTTTCATAGTTATAATGGTAGGTACCATTACGTCGACAGTAACCCACCACAATATTAAACAAACTTTTATAGCTTTACTTTCGGTTGTATTGGTCCAATACTTACTTTTTATCACCCACATTTTTAAGTTTAGCTTACGTAATGTGATATAATACCTATATGATAATCCAGCATGACGCGGATGAAGTGGCAGAACGGAATGGCCTTTTTTTGTGCGAAGAAAACAATTATCGTGTGAACGTGAGTCGTGACAAATCGCGAATTTGGTACAATCGCGTTTTTTTCTGATCTGTGATTTTGCATTCTTTGCCTTATAGATGCTCTGTAGACAACTACATTAAATTTCAATAAACGATTAAGTTTTTCACAAAATTTTACTAGTATTTCTCCTACCCCTACCACTTTATCATTCAGACCAAGTCTCGTTGACAAATGCTGGCTCAAGCGTTTAATGTAACCTAATAGTACGCAAGAGTGTTGTAGATAAAAGTGTGACTTAGTTTTCCACGGCGTTTTTTTTTAAATATTTTGGCAAAGAAAACCGAAATGTGATGCCAAGCATGAGGATTTAATGAGAAGACATGAGTCTTAAGAATTGAATTAATGGTGATTTGTTGTGTATTTGGATAAATTATGACAGGCGAAGGAAAACACATTTGAAAAATGGGCTTGGCGAGAGACCTAAGTTACACCTTTACCTATTCAACTCTCTTGCTTACTTCCATACGATATCTTGAACGGTTTAGTCACTATTGTCGACAAAAATTGGTCCGCGGAAGTTTTGGCATAGGTGATACGACGAAAAATGTCGAATAATGCGGCAAAATCTTACTTTATTACACAATCTGATCAGGCTTTATAGCTTCTTTTCCACATTTTTTGTCGTTTCCTATTGTGGCATACAGCCATGCTTTTTTATAAGCTTCGCAGGCCATCGTCTATGTACTTTTTTTTACATTCAAATAATGTCACTAAACAAAAACTGACCTGCAACGCGACGTAGTCTCCGAACCCGATGGTGGTAAGCGTGACGAAGCAATAGTAGAAGCTGTCGAAGTAGCTCCAACCCTCGTAGCGCGAAAAGACGGCGGCGCCGGTGGTGATGATGACCGACGACAGCATGCCCGTGGCCAGCATCAGATTCATCTCGGTCGCCTCGGTTTTGGCGCAGCGTAGATATCGCTTGGCGCGGCAGATGACCACCGACGCGAACTTGTTGAGTCGCTCGCCGATGCTTTGGAACATGACTAGGCCGAGAGGGATGCCAACCATTGCGTACGCCATGCAGAACGCCTTGCCGCCGATCGTGACCGGCGTCGAGTGGCCGTAACCTAGGCGACGACACACCGCTGTCACATTTGGGCTTGGTCGAGTTCGAGTAGTAGGTACAGCTCGTGCGGCCATTAGATTCTGATTTGCACTTGAAAGTTTTGAGGAAGAAGCCCGTACAAACCCTTGTCAGCTCCATTATATTGAGCTTCAGCTCTCAAGTACAAGGAATCAAATGGCTTTACCAACTATATGTACGTACAAGTGTAAGACTAGAGCCCGACTCAGCATGGCTCAATCTTGCATCCATTTATTGGACCTAATGGTGATGGCAAAAATGTTCACAAACTTTTCCAATAAGCCACGCCCAAACTTGCCATTCCAGAGACAATAAGGACCAAATACAAACGTATTCCTTTATAGCCAAACATTACATTTTTTTAGACTCATGTCTAAAAACTGCCCTTCTGGAAATATAGTTCCAGAAAAAATCACCTGAAGAAGTAAACAGCATAGTTTTTGAAGCTTTGGGAAAGTTTTAGTGAATTTATTAGCATTCAGCGCCAGTTCGTAAGTTAATTTTTTGACAATATAATCGGCTCTGGAATGGAAATTTTGTATGGCATTTTTTGAATTTTTGAATCGCATTTTATCCAGCAGATTGCGTTTCGCTGCGCGGCGTTTTTTTTCAATGGGAGACGATCAGCTTCCGAGGCGCGCTGCGTTCATTGGCCGGAAAGTGCGAAACGCGATCTGCCTTTGTTGTGAACCAACCTTTATACAGAAAGTACAGGCCAAAGGTTTTATTTTGGTAACTGGTGTGGACGGGGCTTATAACGTTGGTTTGGCATCGGCCGTATTAAATAATGGATGTTATTAGGCGAGAATTTGAATATAAATCAATGGGAAGAAAAAGTGGGAGAGCAGCAAGACAGAAGAGGAGTGGTACATGATCAAGGAGGATGTGGTCGTGGATGACGAAGAAGGAAACGTGGGAGAAGGTCGTATCAGATAAGAGCTGAGAAGACAGGGAGAGTAGTAAGAGTCTGCTGGAACACCGGAGAAAGAGGAGGTTGAAAGTTAAGATGAAGATGTCGAGGAAGACTGTTTGGCCTAGAAAGCAGGTTGATTGTAATGCTGCGTGGCCCCAGATAACTGTCTCCGATGCTCCAAGAAAACACACTGAGACTGACCTATCATGGCCAGGACGACGGTGGCAAAGTAGAAGGCGCCGGCGAACTTCCACTGCGGGCCAGCCTTGTGAGGCTTGTTCTCGATGATGACCAACTCGATCATGCGGTAGTCCTCGTCGCTGATGTTGTACCGCTTCAGCAGGTTCTGCTTGGCCTCTGCGTAAACGCGTGGGATTACACGCACACGTCAGGTAATTGTACGTATGCTGTATAATGCGTGAATTTATGGAATCTTTTCATGCTTTTGGAAATAATGATATTATACTTCAGACTAACTATTTATTATAAGTTTTCCATCATAGCTCACATGTCTCCCACTTTCATACCCAAACTTTGAAGTCTACGATTTTATTCCTTTAAAGCTTTTAAATCATTGAAACGCGAAAGAAAGACAAAATACGCATGCTTATCATATTTAAGGATGCTTAAAAATCGTATTTTTAAGAATTTTGTAGTCTAGAGATATTAGGCTAGGGTGGAAAGCTGCAAATAAATAGCCTGTTCTTGTCTTCACGGTTCGTGCAAGAAAGCCTATAGGAATCTAGGCTACAGGAAAGAGTACAATAAGAAATATTCTGTATAGTCATCATGGTTTGCGCAAGAGCGCCTAAGGATCCTAGGCTAGGGTGGAAAGCCTTTGACTGAGAAATAGCATGTCTGCTACTTAGAGAACGACGCGTACCCTTCAAAAAGTCGAACCGCTTCCTTTCGTTCTCCGACTCGAGGGCGTCGAACACGGCTGCCCCGATCAGCAAATACGTGAACGTGCACACCACCAGCGACAACGTTCGCACGTTTTGACGTTTCATGCTCGGCCTTGGTCTGCCACCAGGCTTGACACTTTTATCTCGACACCCTTTCGGCTACCACCAAGCAAAACACACGGAAGCTCTCACTTTGAGTGGGGTTTCGCACTATAAGCTCTCCCCGTCTATATTTTATTAGCGATTTTGCGGATCCATGACCCTAAAAAAAAAGTCTAACAGATATTATTCCGACAAAAAGCAAAGGTAAAACTAATCGAATCGTTGCTAATACTCATCATGAGAGCTTTTTCTACGACTTCTCTAAACCTGCCATCCAGCAGCGAGATACCAACAATAACGTTCAGGATGTTTGAAGAGATGTGAGGCCATGGTGTTTAACACATGGACTTGATTATACATCGCTATCTTTTAGCTCTGCATCGGCCATCTGTCAGATCACGATGACACCTTTTCTATTGCAAACTGGTTCGAGCCCGAAACACGCAATCCAACTGTAGTTCAACTTTAATTTCAAACTGACGAATTGTTTTGCTAAACTTAATAGTCTTTCTAATTAATTTCGGATTGCCAATAAAACCACGAAAACTGTTTCAACGATGGAGACGTTTGGCTGCGAGAGGAGCTGGCGATGCTGTCGATCAGCTGACGATGCCGTCACGACGCCGACGCCGACGCCGACGCATCGATCGTGGCGGCGGCGCCTCCAGCGGAGAGTGGAGCAATTAGCTTTCTCATGAGCACGTGGTTTGAATTCAGACGGTTCAAAAACGTGCTGGAAGCGTCTCAATGTGTTTGTTCGCTATTCCTGAACTGAAGCTGCACTGTTGTTGTTTGATTGTTTGGTGTTTAACGACGCACCCGACTCTCTACCGTGTGGCATTGGTCATTTGGTATCGATGAATACAAGGACGATGATGAGGGTGATGATAAACCAATAAGGGAAGAGAAGAAATTCGATGCTGGTTCGTAACCTTCTCGTGTCGAACAGCACCAATGGGACCACCGCTCAACGTCCCTGCCGAAGGACGGTACAACTCGAACATCAGGATTCCTCTACTATAATAGTCCGTGTTTTCGAGAGGATGATTCCAAGAGGGATGAATCTTACATACTAGCTGCAAGCCCTCCAGCCTCTCTCCCGAACAAAATAGGATCGGCACCCATCCTACCTCTGGCCTAGCGCTATGTTGCTAACTTCGGTATAGTCTCAAATAACCGGTGTATTCAACATGCCAATCCGATTGGTTTCTTGCACTTTTCGCGAACTGTGTTCCTGAGTTTGAACCAGGACTGCACCGTTCGATTGCCATTGGTTGCCTTGCGTCATATGCCAAAAAGTAACCAACGGAAATTTAAAAAAAAATCTTTGGTGTATGGCAATGCAGAAGACCTGGGTTTGCATCGCGGTGAACAATGTTTGCATTAAAAAGTTATATAATGGTAATGCTGATGCGACTTAACTCTGTAAACCGGCGCTTTGGCTTGAACAAGGATGTAGAACGAATATTTCAATGAAGTGGTCGCGCTACTTATGATAGGAACAATTGTCTCTGCCAGAGGATTGTACCCATGGTAGCGGGAATCGAACCTGAGGCTCGCGAGAAGCAACCGAATGAATGTCGTTTGGGTTCCTGTTCTCTCAGTATCACTCCCTTCATGCTGCACAATTTGCCCTCGACTCACTGAATGATTATAAAACCGACATATTTATGTCATCCGATTATTGAATCGATGAGCTCGATTGACTTCAGCACACAAATCACAATACGGCGTTTGAATTTCGCATGACGACTAGCTATAACTGATATCAATTATGTATTTCACTGCACAGTGCAGCCATTATGTTCCGTTGGTTTTGGGTAGCTTCTGTACAACAGCAATCGCCTACGAAGCATACACGAATAATTACCATTGCAGCGTCGGTTGGTGTCGAAATAATTGCTTCTCGTCTCGCGCGCCGCCACGAAAAAGTAAAACCGTTGCGGTTTTTGTCAGACCTGGCCATTATCCATGCACTTTCCACCACGCATCGGTTTCCTATAGCAACGCTGGCTGCCCCGGCAATTTTAACACGTGGTTGACGATTGGACAATGTCCGTTATATCACACGTAGCGAGCGATCCAGTATATATACCTAGCCGTACCGTGTTATCGGCACAATCAACCACCAGCCTTCCTAAGAACAAGCACCAGCACAGCTCGGGAAAAACTAAACATGGCTTTCATCTATCAGGTAAGAGCAATTGCAGTCTCGGCGTTGCCAACTTTGAGGTAAAGGTAACCCCCGGATTAAGTGACTATATCGCCATGGAGTCAGCTATTTTATCACTTGAGTGATATTAGCTTGAGTACTATGTGAGTGACAGGTGAATGACTTTAAATTAATCCGAGAGTTTTCTCTTCAGCCCGAGTTAATATTTGAGACCAAAACGCCGAATCAACCCAAACGTGTTTAGCTCGGAGTTAAGATCAACATGAAATATTTATTTCACATGTTGTGATTTGCAAGCGATTGCATGGGATCTAGTAGCCATGGGACTACAGGTTTGTGATCAGATTGAATGCCGCAAATTTTAATTAAGAATCGCCTCATTCCGCAGCTCGCGAAAGTAAATTTTCTGCGGAAATCCAAGTCATGTCGATCCCATTTGCAAGCTGCGCTACTTGATTTCAGTTTCACTCGCTAACTAGCGGCATATCAAATTAACAACGTTCAAATGTTTATATCAATTTCCTGTTTTTAGATCACTGAACGCGGGTAATTTATATTTACCAGATCATGACTTATGACTCGAAAAATACCGAATCAATTAAAAAGTATTTAACCAAACTGTTAATAACTGGATTAAACTGCTGAAAACTTAACTGAAACTAAACTGCCAACGTTTCGAAACTATTCTGAAAGCTTCATCGGGGCAAGTCTGGCTATGAGTCTCAAAAATTTAATAATTAAAAAGTATGTTTGTAAATTACCGCTTCTATTCACCAATACCAAATTAAAGTATAAATACTGTCCAATAAAAGACCCCAAAAGACAAAAGACATCAACCAAAGTGCTTTCAAAATGTCTTCCTCGTGAGCTAACTTCCAGAGAGCATCTTCTCACGACCTTTCGTGGCTTCCTACCAGAAATATTCAAACCACGAAAGCAAACATCTACTACGTGAAAGAAATAAACTCAACTGTCAAACTGAAAATTCTCATGACGTCGGCACCTGATTTTGTGACCACTCCCCCGTTTCATTTCATCTTTTTCGAGGCTTAATGCAAGCTCCAAAGTTACATTCAGACAGCTTGACTGGAGGGGTCGTGTTCGAGAAAGTGAGCGGGAGCAGATAAGGAGACGGCCGTGCCCTATTGGCGGAGAAACTATCTCAGCATTTTTGTGGCAAGGTTGCGGAAAATCACCGAAAACCACAACCAAGATAACTGGTCACCAGGATCAAACCAGAGCCTCCCGGTTGGAAAACATACATTGCATACAAAATACATAAATTATTACTAACATACATTATAGTAAGAGTGAAGGTAGATTTTAGTTCAATGGGATCCAAGGGACCACCTGTACTGGTCTACTAGGAGAAAATAAATGATCATGAACCAAAATTGAGTGAGGAAATTTAAACTACGATTCCCTTATGTGCATTTCATTGAACATCGTGACTTTCCAATTGTTCCAGTCGTTCGTGGTGGCAGCGTTAGTGGCAATGGCCGCGTGCCAGCATGGGTACCAATACAACAGTTTCTCGGGGCCGGTTTCCGGTCAGATCCGCCAGGTGCAAGTTCCGGCCGGCGTGGCGCCTAACCACCACCACCACAACCAACAGCCGCACTCACAGGCCTACTCCCAAGACGCCACCATCGACTACGAGGTAGGGTCCGATCGCACGAACGCACTTTTTTGCAAGGCGTCAGTATCGGACTGGGATGGTAAGGGCCTCCTAGGGAAACGGGCAATTGGCCCCGCTGTGCCCCAATTGTGCATTTCTTCGGAGATCGAGGGGATTCGAGAACAAAGTTTGTTGAAAAATGGTTTAACTAAGGCCGTTAGCCTCTCCGATTCTTGGTTGTCCCCATCTCGACAGAGTCTGTTCTTTTAAACAATATTTTTTCATCCAGTGGGTATTAGGTCATTTTAATAACCATAATTTTAGTTATTGAATAGCCAGGTGAAAAATATTGAGGGCCTCGCGGAGAATTCCTCAGTATTCTGATGGGCCTGTACGCCACAGCAAGACTGACATAGACGTTTTCTGAAGATGTTGCTAAGAGCCAGATATCGCTGAATATCTGACTGTTAGCTCAACAACACCGCTTCTGATTGGATTTTTCTATGGAACTAATAGACTCGTAGACTCTTTGTTTAACAGACTGTTTGAAACAAGTGAAAAGCGCCCATTCCTGTAAGTGTCTTGCACCGACAAAAATAATTGAAAACTAATTTCACAACACACTAAATTTTAGCACCATCAAATATGGAGAATTCAGTTGAAATGTAGAAACAAGAGTTAAAAGTCAGTTTAGTCCCACTCCCATCCATCAGGATTCAGACGGAATATTGGCAACTGCTATTCGCTGCAATTCTTTTGGCGAATACAAAATGTTGTGCACACAAATCGACCCCGCCGATACAAATTTATACCGTACGGATCACCGACATTTTACCCCGTATGATTGAATAAATTCCTACTTCAATTACGTATCTCAAACTCGAGAAAACGCTCGATAATTCATCAGGGCTTACATGCATGGTATGGTTCACGACTTTTGGCTGTGGTAAGTTTGTAAAGCTTGACCTAAACTCTGACATACCAACATAAAGGCATCGCTAACTCATTTATACACGCTAGGTATCGAATATCACGATGTCTTTGTGTAAATTTAATCTCACGTTTCCAAGCTTCATTGCTCCAATAATCCATTCGACGACATCCACGTCTTTCATGAATGAATTCGTGACTCAAATAGGGGGGGGGGGGCAAGGATTCTCTTCGTTGACATGTACGCATGGGGGGAGTTGTGCTGTGATGTGTTCATGTTCCCAGGATGAGTTTAGAGTCTTTTCGGGATTTTATAGACCCCCGATCCAAGATTAAGGGTAAACTTCTAGCATGTGAATTGCATGGGGGGTTAAGAAAAAGCAACCCCGTTGCTCCTCCTGGTTTCACCGCCGAGAACGCAGTGCAACGATAAAGAAAGCTCATCATGTGATAACGTTCGTCCTGTATTGTGTTCAGCTTAAAATGCAAACACGCACTCTTTTCTGTTTCCCTTATTTCATACGATGTATTTCAAACGATCTTATGTCAGTTTTAAAATTGTAATTTATTTTTATTTGGTTGCTCAAAATTCTTGTTTTCTTCCATGGACAACTATGACGTATTTTATTGCTGCGATAGGCTGTCACCTGGGTTTCGATGTCAAAATAAGTTTATTAAATTTTTGAGACTCTTATCTCCTGACTAATTTCAGCACTATAGTTTTTTAAAAAACTGCTAATAACTGGGTTAAACTGCTGAAAACTTAACTGACACTAAACTGCCAACGTTTAAAGAATAGTTAGTGAAACGTTGCAGTTTAGTGTCAGTTAAGTTTTCAGCAGTTTAACCCAGTTATTAACAGTTTTTTCAAAATAAGCTTCTTTAGCTCGATCGGGTACCAAGAAGGTGTGAACAGCGACTCTGATGTGAGTGTGCTTTTTCAGTATCTGTTAACTATCGGGTTTTTAAGTGACATATCCGAGCCAAATAATTGTACACATGGAAAGTAAAAGTAAAATTATGATGCAGATACAATTCTCTGTCATCATATAGCATAGAAAATGCAACCTGGATGTGATGAGCTGACACACCCCTGTTCACCCACGCAGCTCTCCGCAGATCGCAGCTTGACTCACCGCGTCCCACAGACAATGTTACACAACTCCTTGCGGTTTTTAACTCGCGCTCAGCTAATTGTTATATAAAGAACGGCCTGATTGGCCGTGCGGTGCGGAGTTCCGCGTGGTCGCGCCTCATTGGTTGCCGGCTTTCTCCGTTCGCTAACTGTCGAACTTCTGCCGCGATATTGCGCACACCTTGTCGCTTCGTTATGTAGATCACTTGCTTGCAGACGCGATGGCATCTCCCGTTTTTACCGGCTAACCTCTAGATCAAAGTTAGAAGAAACGTCCAAGTGTGATTGACAGATAACAAAAAATCTCACCACAAATTTAAGTGACATGTAATCATTGTGAGTACTCAAATAAAGCCCTTTACTTTCTCACATCAATAAACGTGGTACAATGCAGTTTCTATGTTGTGGACGCAAAATGATCCCGATGAACATATTATTGAGAATAATATAAACGAGTCAAGTACGTGTTAACCATGGGCGTAAAACGTTTAAATTATAGCCGTGTTCATAATGCAACACATAGCTTCATAGCAAGGTAGAGAATGGACGGCGTTGTTGGTATCTCCCTTGTGAGAATTACCGAACTGCTACCAACCCCAAAGCATTTCCCTCGCTTTCCAGCCGAGGATAGACCCCAATTCAAGCTAGACAGTGCAAGCCTCTGCAATCGACTCTCCGCGACTCCTCGCTAACGCTCCCCGTTCACGGGCTTCCGTGCTCCAGGCAAAGCCCGACTACGCGTTCGCGTACGGCGTGGAGGACCCGCACTCCGGCACGACGCAGAACCACAAGGAGACCCGCGACGGTGACGTCACACGCGGCCAGTACAACCTCCTCCAGCCCGACGGCAGCGTGCGCACCGTCACCTACACAGCCGACAGCAAGAACGGATTCCAGGTACATCAAGATAGGGCGATAGGGCACCACTTGTTTCCATCCTAGCCCACGAGCCCTTGTGAAGACTACAGGCTATTCCTACGAAGCTTTTCACCCCAGCCTAGTGGCTCTAGTGAAGACTACAGACTATTTCCTACAAGTTTTCCACCCTACCCTCACAAGCTTTAGGCTTTCCTGTAGTAACCTTGAATACTATCAGTCATTAATGGAAAGATTGCCATGTAAAAGCAGAAACTTTCCTAAATAAAACCAACTGGATATAGAGATCAACCTAAAACGCAACTACAAACTCACTTTCGAAGTCAAACACTGACTGAATGTCTAGCCATTTCAAAGACTCCAAACGCTTGGGTAGCCTCTCTGCCATAGTGCACGACCGTCTCCTTACCAGCACCCTTTCCCATCCCAATTCAGAAAAGCTTCAATGGAGCCTACCTTGTCCTTCTCGACCATGGTGGTCGGTAGCCCCGGGGATTGATGACTCTTGAAGGCTTTTGGGAGGGGCGTTTAGCTTGCACTAACAGATCCCTGTGTTCTAGGCCACCGTGCACAACACTGCTCCGACCGTCAAGCAGCAGCAGTACGCCTCGCCGGTAGGCCACGTGCACTACCAGCCCCGTCAGCAGCAACAGCAGTATCAACAACAGCAGCAGCAGCAGCAGTACAACAACAAGAACCACAACAACGGGCAATACAACCACAACAACAACCACGACAACGGACAGTACAACAACGGACAGTACAACGGTGACTACTAGTCGTGGGGCGTTGCAATAGAGAGTCGCTAATTCGACACACATTGGGTTAGCCACTCTAAACTCCGTTCACATCTAGAAAACAGCGATTCTTGGTTCTTCCTGCTATTTGGAAAGCTCGGTAACGTGATAATTATCACAAATTTAGATTGGTTCAAACGTAAATTTCACCCCGTTCAGCGCAAATTATCAAAATGTGTGCGATCAAAGAACCATACTGGAAAGCTTTAAAGACAACACAGATTTTTTAAAACTTGATTTTGATTTATCTCTTTTGAGAATTTTTAGCTAGATTGATTTTGCAATATCATCTCTCTCCTGATAGAGACAAAAAAGAACATATTTTTTGGGGGGTAAATAGTATCTGGATATACTTGTGAAAGAAAACCAAATAATTATAGGCGAAGGAAATTACTTCGAATATTTATTCCTGCGTGATTCAACTAAAATATTTTGGGCAAATTTTTTCAAAACTTTTTTTTTTCATTTAATCCACCCATAGCTTTGTTATCAATGAGTTAGGAAGTGATTACACCGATTAAAACTAAAATTTAGCTTCCAGTTCAATTTTTTTAATAATTGCCACTTGTAGAATTGAAATTTTGAATTTGGGTTTCCAAGAAAGGTGGTCCCATTGTGTGGACTGTCATCATCGACCAATGAACAACACCCTGTTTCATCGAAGAAAAGTTCAATACCGTTCCCGTGGACAAAACGCTTTAAGGCATTATCAAATTATTTTTCTCTCAGCAGTTATCTAGACACAACCATATAAACATGGTAATTTTAAAACCAATGTATCAATATTGTGAAGAATTCTCAAAGTGTTTTAGTTTAATTAGTGAATGAGTTTTGATTACCGTTACATCATTTAGTTTTCCTGTTAATAGAATATTTATTTTGTTGCTGTTGTATTATGTAGTTTAGACACCGTTATTGTTGATTATTAATACAAGACTAATTGCAGACATGTAAGTGCACTTAGAATGCTTCCCTGTGATGTGTGTATATATGTATATATTGTATA
>QKMV01001235.1:0-17014 GCA_003287335.1 Lednia tumana
ACCCAGTTATTAACAGTTTTTTTAAAAACTATAGTGCTGAAATTAGTCAGGAGATATGAGTCTCAAAAATTTAATCCTACTACCTATTTCTTCTACTAAAGAAGACATGTGCCAAAAAATGAAAAGCTGTTCTAGAAATGCTTTTGACACAGTAAATTTATTTTCTAGTATATTGTAGCTCCTCATATTTCCTCTCAAAATAAGCTAGATATTAAGAGTTTTACATAAAACTTTTAGAACAATTATCAAATTCTATAATCTTCAGCCAAAATTTTCCCAAAAAAAAACGCACGGTGAATGTTTCGACTCCTAACGCCTAGAAGTAATTTTGATGAAAAAAATATTTCTCTTGAAATGCTTCATTCAGCTATGTTTTATTAACTCAAAAAAACAGTTTCTTAGTTAGGACTTTTGTGTAGCCATATTCATAATCATGATTTAAAAAATTTGTTAAAGCATTCCAAATATTTGTTGGCATGTATGCTATTTTAGACTAGCATGGAGCATACAAGTATATGCAAATTTATATTTAGCAGTCTACAGACCCTTTCTGTAAAAACATAGTTCGAAACAAACAAGATCAAAAAAGGCACTTCTATCTATTGGAGGCCTCAACAGCAATCTGGCACACCTGGGCATAGTAAATAAGATCCAGAGTTTTTAAAAAAACTGTTAATAACTGTGATTGGTTGTGATTGGTGATTGGTTAGCTCATGTACTTGCTGGGCTAAAAGGAGAATAAATTTGGTGTCTACCTCTAAAATAAAGAGAAAGCCTGACCTGAAGCATCCCTACTTAAACCCCTTTCTGACATTTAAGGTTGGCTTAACAATTTTTACTATTGGTATTTCGTAATGGCCTCAGCCTGCAACGTGGAATAGTAGAGGCCCCGATTGTGATGGAATTGCCGTACCGTTTGCCAGCCTGTCCCTGGCTTCAATGAACAACTGATGTTTAGTACAGACTGGTCTTTTTCATAATCCGAAGAAACTCTTCTTGATTTATCTCGCCATCCCCATCACGGTCAGCCTCCCCGAGCATTTCCTGGAACAAAATCATTTTCGATTAGTAATTTCCGCAGCCTAAAATTTTAAGTAAATCGAACAGTTGGTGTAACCAAGATTAGGTGTGTAAAAATTTTAAATTTTCAAACACTAAGGTCTACATTGTCTTTCACATGCAATAAAAAAAAGCTAAAACAAAATGTTAACATTTATGATCTACTAGGGCAGTTGTTGCTTTTGTTTAACAGAAGGTAGTAAGATATTATGTTCAATTAAATTTATTGTAGTTACTAGCAGTTCTTCATCAGTCAAATTCTCTCCAAGCTCCCGTGCTACCCTCTTCAAATTTTTGAAAGATATTTTCCCCGTATCGTCATCGTCAAAAAGGCGAAATGCTTTCAGAATCTCTTCTTTTGAATCTTTTTCGGCCATTTTTTTAGTCATCAACATCAAAAACTCATCAAATGTTAATGTATCTGAAAATTAATTAAGCATGTGTCCATGAAGCACATACACATGCCTGAAGAATGTAAATAAGCAAGCTGTGACCTATCACACACACTCTTTCGGTAGTAATCAGAATCAGAATCTAACCCATTTTTCATATTTTTTTGTTTTTCATTATTTTAAATGTTGGAGCAGATTGATTCTCGTGTTTCCACTGCTCTGCAGATTACGAGTGTGTAATCCACGAGACACAATTAGTTGTAGGCTTATCAGTGTAAGATGTGTTTCCAAGGCTTTCTCAAAGCACAGTGCAGTTTTTTGGAATGAGAACTACCTGTGTTAGTCTTATCCCCAAACACAAAATGGCAAGAAGGAATTGGTAAAATCCACTGATTTAACAAACCTGAATCTTTATCAAGTTCTGATATCATTTTCTTAATTTCTTCTTTCTTTGGCTCGAAGCCCAAAGCCCTGATGGCAACCTTCAGTTCTCTAGTCTCTATCTTCCCTGTTCCCTCAGAATCAAACATATCAAATGCTTCTTTGATATCAGATTTTTGTTCATCAGATAGTTCAAATTTTGGTCCAGACTTTTTCCTGGCACCAACAATGTTTGTTGCAGTGACAGGATTTACTGGCTTCTTCTGCAGCGGCGTAGCCTATTTGGAAGTAAAGAGCACATAGTCTTGACTATAATTACATTTTAACTATTCTATTAGTATATTGACTCATACTGAGCACAAGATATATTCTGTTGCAAAAGTAAATACCATTAGATAATAATTTGTCAACAAATACACATTAAATACACATAGTCTTAAAGACTATACGATATCTCCACCTTGTAATAAATTTCGGTAGAAAATAAAAAAGCGTTACCATGACTCTCAACGAAACTGTGCAGAAAATTACAAGTAGAACGGCTGATTGTTAAATTCAACAATTCACTCAAATGTTGACATATGGATCACAAAATTGCCGGCCATAGCTGTCGGTTCATACAGCCGTTTGGCATAGGAGCTAAAACGACATAATTGACCCGGAACAATGAAAAACCGCCCCAACGCCATCAACTGGTTCACAAAGTAGCTGATAGGGAGTGCGTACTTCGCTTCTACTAGTACTAGCAGCGTAGCCCTTTGCTTAGAGCACGGAATATATAATACAATCGTTGTTAAATTTCACTCTAATACCATGTACTTTGTTTCCACATCGTTTTACCGTCTCCTTCTCCATCTTCTCCATCTCAATTTTTGAATTTGGAAAGGGATTTCCATTTCCGGGCCCTCACGACAAGCCGTAATGCTTGGGAGTTTCTTGGTGTCTTTCTAAAACCAAAAAATATACATCAAAATTAGAATGCTTTCGTTAATGCTATATTTTTTAGTGCAGAATTAAAACCATGTGCGTCAGGGGAATTATTTCATTTTTCTTTTTTTTCTGTTTCGGGAAGCCCACAAGAAGCTCCAAAACCTGTCAGGATGATAAAGAATGGAAATGGAGCAGGTAAAGAAACGCTCATGTCCTATTGATGAAGGAACTTTCCCAACTTTTGCCTGAAATGGTTGTGGAAAATCACGGAAGACCATAACCATGAGCTAGCCCGTCACCAAGATCCAACCCGGAACCTCCCAAATGCAAGGCAGACGCTTTAGCCCCGCGGCTATCAAACTCGGTAGCTTATTTCAAAGTAATTATAGTAGATGGATACCAAGAATGGTTAAGAGTTACTTTAAGTTTGAATTTTATTTCTTAATTTTTAAATTTGTTTCTTGTTGTTTCTTTGTTTGTTTTAATTAATTTGTGGTGTGTATTGTGTCTAAAATGTCTTCAAAAAATATAGCGCCTCGTCACATGTTAAATAAATAGTCAAAAGACGCTTCAAATTTGGTCGGACACAGAACCAGAGCTGCTCATTGGATTCGGCATGAATTCCATCCTTACCGTTTATGAGCATACTTGGGGCCAAATACGTAAACGCAATCGTCTGTTTTTGAAGATTGTTTGGCCTGTTTTAGTAATTTGAGTTTTTATTTGAGTTTGCTGTGTTTTGGTTCGGAAAACGTTGCCAACAACTCATAAGCTTTTAAGAAGGATTCGGATGACATTTCCCGTGGTAATTGGGTTATTTTAATAATTAATTTCGAACTGCCATTCTCAACCCTTCGTCTAACACATCAATAAGACATGAAAATGCTATTCCAGAGGTTAAATTTGGTAAGGCAATGCATTTGTAATGGAGATACGTTTTTATTTAGTCCTGGTGAGTGCGGAATGGAATGGCAATTTTGAATAATTATGATCTATTTCACAGTTTTCGCGCTTTTTATTATCGCCAACGCCATTTTTGACATTTACATATATAAAGTTAATTATCTCGCTAAGACTGCACGTTACAGCCTTTTTGAAACATTGAAGCCCGCCCACCTGTTTGAGATAAAGATGGCTGTGCATGTAGTATGACACTCGAGGTCATGAGTCACGACTGTAGCTCAGTGCGCGTGCGATTCATGGTTTTGGGTTGGGACTTGTAGGGTGAAGGAACGTAGAATCATTAAAAGCAACTATTTAATTATGGCATTTTCAAGTTCTTCGTCCTCTGTCTTGAAACAACCAACAATGCTAGAGCAGTTACTCGAAGAAATTAATTTTCAGCGTACCAAAGATATGAGACAGTTGCTTAAAGATGGTAAGCCTACTTCATCCATACCAAGACATCCATACCATCAAGAGTACCAAATCCTTGTAGGAATTGACTTTATAGGACGAATAGATAGATTTCGCCTAATTGATTCAACTTCATTTCATCCGTGTATATCGTAGTTGTGTGAGTTATTAGGTGAGTGACTGGTGAAATGAAAGATGGTGTTTGTCCCCCCTCAACCCTCAACCTTGTTGGGCATTTTGGGTTTGCTTTGATTTTCACTCTTCATTGAACTCTCTAAGTTGAATCTTGGAATAGTCTTCCTTTACTGGCAGTGGCACCCCCTGCGTATATCTTTCTCCATTGGGTTGTCATGTGACCCAGAATGGTTTGGTCGTTTAAGCGCGCTGTCGTAGCAAGCGTAAAAAGACAAATTCGGGTCAAATCCCATTAAAATGGTGACTTAATCATTCATAACAGCCTCAAAAAGTAAGCCATAAAGTTGAAGGCAAATGAATTCTAAAAAGATCCCAATCAGTGTTTTGACATTCCAACAACAAAGTTTTTTTTTTCAAATTTGTTTTCCTTTGTCATTATGTATGGGAGAACGTTTGGTGTTTCAGGCGATAACATTTAAAATTGGCTTGTTGAATACCTAGTTTACTCTTTTAAACACTCTCACTTACTAGGTTATCATGAACAATTGAGCCAGCAACTTCCTGTTACACTTGGTCTGAAACAAGTGCAGGAGCACATATAGTCTCTGCACTCTAGATTAAGACAACCAATTAGTCATTGTTCATTGTTTAAGCCAGGCATGGGCAACCCCCGGCCCGCGTGGCCCAGTGTATTAGCATGTAAAAAGTCCCGGATTCAATCAAATATGAATTATACAATTTTCCATGCAGAAAACTGCACATACTTTGTTTATAGTGGTACATGGTGGTACTGATACATATCAATCTATACCTAGACATCTATTGGACCTATTGTCTGTGACTTGTTGCTGAGATCCGTTAAATCATTGGAAGCCTTGATTGCGACATTCATGGAAAGAGAGTTCTTGTATACCAGGCATGGGCAACCCCCGGCCCGCGTGGCCCCGGTGTATTAGCATGTAAAAAGTCCCGGAATCAATCAAATATAAATTATACAATTTTCCATCAATAAAACTGAACACACTTTGTTTACATGATGGTACTGATAAATATCGATCTATACCTAGACGTCTATTGGACCTATTGTGTGTGACTTGTTGCTGAGATCCGTTGAATCATTGGAAGCCTTGATCGCAACATTGATGGAAAGATAGTTCTTGTATACCCACGAAACCTCCCTCCTCAGAATGGCATTAGACTTCTAAACTCTTTAACTCAAACACTGAAATAATTTCTGCCAATTCTGGGTTTACCTGGTAATGGCAATGGCATGTAATAGGGATGTGGTTGAGAAGGTGGAAGACTTTGGTTTGGGCATGACATTCAAAATTCATACCTATTTTTCGACAAGACGGCAAGTAAATAACTTCAATTTGCGGTCAGATGTTGTCCTGTGTGCATTAGGTACTAAATAGCACAGCAAAAATAACGTTGAAATAAGATGGAATGTAAAAAGCGTAAAGTGGATTCAGAGTGCCGTGTTTTTCAAGAAAAGTGGACCAGTGAATTCTTCTTTGCGTTAATGAAAGGAAAAGCTATTTGTTTAAAATGTGCTGAATCTGTTTTGGTGTGAAATGAGTATAATATAAAGCGGTATTACTATACCAAGCATTTGAGCTAGGATGCATTCGAAGGACAAATCAAGGGAAGATAAATTATAGTCACTGGAGACAAATCTAAGTGGTAAGAAAAACATTTTTAAAAAGCGCAACTCGGAAGCTGAGGGCAAAGTTCGCGCAAGTTTTACTGTGAGCCAAAAAATAACCAAAAATTCCGAGTCATATTCTGATGGCGAATTTGTGAAAGAGTGTATCAGGGTAGTTTATGACATCGTTTGTCCCGAAAAAAGTAAGAGCGTTAATACCACTAGTCTTTCGTGCTGTAGCCTATGTAAGTTTCAGTTATGCAACAATATATTTTTCAATCTTTTTCACTTTGATTTCTATTCAATTCAATTCACACTAAAATTTAATCCGGCCCACTGTGCTTTCCGGAACTTAAAATGTGGCCCGCGACTTCCAAAGGTTGCCCACGCCTGGTTTAAGCAGTCAGTGTGTGGGTACTGTGGCAGTGCCTACAGTTAGTTTGTGTGATCAATTTAACATCGCATTAGGTATTTAATAACCATTTTGTCAAGAAGTTGTTTTAAATAAATGGGTAAAATTTTTGATTTCAGATTCTGGATTTGTCATGCTGCAAGGCACTACCTACTGGACAGACTTGTTTGTGAGACATTTCCTTTTCCAAACAGAGCATTGCATTGACTGTGATGATTTGTTGTTTTTTGTCAGAAAGAAACATGTTAAAGGTTCATCAAGATATCTACCTAAGTTTGAGGTTGGTTTTTTAAAGGGATGTCTAATATTAGAATATTGCAATTAAAGCACAAATAAAAATCTGTATAAAAATTCAAAAGTATCTAGGAGTCACTACGTTATATTTCATTATTTTTCAGACTGAAGTAGATGTATTTAGAAAAGACTCACGCAAGTTACCAATTGGAGATCCAGAAATTGATTGGGAAGAAACAGTGTACCTAAATCTTATAATTCATCAATTCGATTACACACTTACTCTAGCTATTTGTACACGTACTAGTCCGAAAGAACTCCAAGTACTCCGAAGACACTCTCAAAAGGTATATGCCTCTCCTAGCAAGAGACGTATGGATACTAAAGGTGAAGAAGAAGAGATGACATACCCTAATGTGTGCTTCATGGTTGATAATTTCGATGAGGTACGTTGCTGTTATGTACATTTGGTCTTTTTTATTTTACCACTATCTGCTGTTTTGTAGAACATAACACCTTCTGGTAGAGTAATAGAGACACATTATTTTATTTTAAGCAGTCTGAAAGGGGCTGTGTAACCCTCTAAATTAAAAAAAAATGAACTTGGAAGCCAGTTTGTAATTGAGAGGCAAAGAAAAATATTTTCTTCCATAGAAGTCGGAAGAAAAATAGTCAAACATGGCGAAGAATATTAATAACACTTTAAAATACATATATACATGTCAACATGTATTCCGCAGGTATTCTGTGATATCTTGGTTCGCGATGGAGAGATGGTCTGCGTCGAATTGGTGGCATCTGACAGGGATGGAGCCGTACAAGGAGTATGTTTCCTCGGTTCAATACGCTACGACGCTCTCAAGAAAGTATACGATGCTCGAGTGAGTGCTTTAATAGTAGTTGCATGTTAATGACAATCATATTCGATGTTATTTTCCTTCCAGGCTGTTTTATTAACTAGCTGGAATTAATCGATGGACGTTTTTCGTTTATAGACGAGCCTTAGTAATAAAATGGCAAATCGTATGACATTTGGCTTATTCAGTGGTGGCGACAGTCAACAACGAATAGAGTTTGTTCGGATGAAGGGACCTCAAGGCAAGGGCCATGCTGAAATGGCTGTCACCAAGCCGAAAGGTATGGAAATATTATAAAAATAGCCAATTTTTAGTTATCTAATAAAGTTTATTTTAGTGTTCTAATATTTAATTCCTATGTGCCGAACACCCAGGGCGTTATTGCCTAGTTAACACCTCTTTAGTTTGGTGATATGAAGGTGTTTTCTATGATAATAACATGGTAGAGCCATCATATTACCAAACGAAAGTGGTATTAACTAAGGCCCCTGGTCTCCTATGGTTGCAATGCTACAAGCAGTTCTCGACAGAAGGCACATGTTACCTAGCATCGTGTTGCATAGCTCCGGGATGTCTGTCATTTGGCCGCGGTTGCATTTCTAATTCCTAGCATTATAAACAGCCAGTTTATTACAGTAATAGACCTTTTCTGTGCTATTCTCGAGTCAATAAGGATGGTAAAAATTTGTTTGGCAGTGCATTTCTCATGGGATATGTTTTTATTTAGTACTTATTGACTCGAGAATGGTAATGATGAAAATGGTAACAGAAGTGTTCGGCTTCCACGGCCCTTTGAAAAATACTGGTTCCCTTTGTTCGTCATGCTAAATAAGTGTTAAGAGGGCCGTAGAAGCGGAACTCTTGTAAATATTTTACTCTAGATTTTCTTTCTTTTCTTTGCTGGTACAATAATGTTCATCTTTAGTGGGTTGGAATTTAACTTCACTTACGGTAACTCACTTGGAGTAAAATTAAAAATTACCTGCATTGAGTGTTTTATGGAACGCCCCTCATTTTCTCGGTGGTTATATAAATACTAGGAAACCACCTATTCAACATTCTCAGTACTTATTTATTTAATTAAATGTAAGTACGTGTGTGCCAACTAGTATCTAGATCTACCATTAATTTCAAATTTTATAATCATACTACCTTGATATAATGCCATTGCTATACTTTGCTGCCTTTCCTGATTCGGCTGATTATGCTTCCTACTGATTTATTACTTTATTACCAAGCTACCTATAAATTTATTGTTTTTGTATTACTCTTCATGTGATTTGAAAAGATGAGACAGTGTGACTTACCACAAATCAAAATTGGAAAGTTGAAAGAAACTATGCACTTTAAACCTTTTGGCTTCAAGCCTTCTTCTTAAAAAAGCAAATGATACGACACAATTTGTATAACATTAGGACATTATTTATAATTTTACCTAGCATCAGAACTCCGTTAAATAAATTTTTAATTACCTTGATTATTTTGCAATATCTTGTATTGAATAAGTGTGATATTTGTTTCGCAGGCTGTGGATCTGAAACTCCATGCTCCGAACCAGGACTCAGCATGACTGATTTATGGGATCCAGACTGGGATCAGGATCCAGAAGAGTTCTATGTTTATAGACACCAGGTAAAAACTTACTGAGGTGGTCATTGCTTCTTGGTGTATCATACATCCATGTTTTCTCTATCTACCTAGTGCCAAATTATTAGATAATCTTCAATGCAAACGTAGCTAGCACACACAATGGATTGCCAATCGGAGGATTGGATCGGTCAGTTTGGCTACCCATGTTGATTGCCGTGGTTCTCAATACACGGATTGGCAATACACACAACGGATTGCCAACCCTTGGGTGCAATCCTTGGGTTGGCAATCTGACTTGTGGTACGAATGTAGTACTAATATTGCTATCCACCTAGTACCATTACAAAGAACAATCCTAGAAAAATCAATTAATCCATAAATTGCAATCAACGCCCATCACTAATCCTAACTAACTATTTTAACTATTATATTCTAACTTCAGTCTGTAACTTTCATTCATTTTTCAATCATTTTATTCTTGCCAAAAAAGGTACATATTTATAAAAATTTCTTTCACCATCTGAAAGGTACTATTCTGGTTAGGTAAGGAACTGTTCTTAGGCTGCTTTTTTGGTTGTTTTTTTTTTTAGTTACGAACATGTCTCTTAGAAACAAGTCATTTTCTCTGCCTTTGTTTGGTTGCTAGTATAGCCTTGACTCCCATTTTAACCCAGAGTTGTAAAAAGTGGTGAACTGGCCCTTCGTACATTAGCAGAAGGGAATACGCTAATGGAAACGATATATATTACCATTTAAGAACAAACTGCATTGCAGAGGACACCTGTTCGAATTCGGGTTAAGGTGAAATATTTATTCTTTTATGAACACGTTGACGTGGATTTTATGTTTGATGACTGTAAAATGGTTGGTTGCAGCGACGTCTTAGCGATCCGAGCGCCAATTTGAACAACTTCGTGAGATCTGGCTGGCGGACAAAAGCTCCAGAAACTCGTGCGAGGTCAGAAAACGAGGGACTTGATACGCTGTCGCTGGGAGTATCAGAAATTGAGGCTGGAGATGTTCGAGACGGTAAGGGAGAAATTAATTCTAAATATTTCATTAGTGTTCTGATTGAGCAGAGCTGTTCATCAAGGCCTTTGAGGCATGATTGATTAAATTTCAATCAGAAAGATTTGCAAACAAACTACGTTAACTCTGAAAAGAATGTTCAAATTGACATGCCATGTACACGGCTAGTGAAGAATGAAGAATATTCAAATTGTTCAAATCGAAGAATAGCATTTTATGTAATGCCAGAATTGACATTCTGTGTCGTTATGAGTATAATTATTTCTGGCGTACTTGTACTTATTTTAGGTGAGGCGACACACATGGTTGAAGTATCATCAAATTAATAATTATCATAAATTGCACAAATATATCATTTTCTAAATAAGGTTTCATTTCAATATTGTACTTTGTAAGTGTAGTTCACAGTTAAAAGTAGGCACCAGTACTAAAATTAAATAACTGAAAGTACCTTGTTCATAGGTGACTAGAGCTACCAATAATTATTTATTGATAAATTAGTAACCAAATTGATCTATGTATGGTCTGCAGTTTTGCTAGTGTGATTAATTATTCAGAAATATGTCGATGATGTTATTCGATAAATCAGTTATGGTGGCAACTCAAAAATTTGTATTTCTTAGTAAGGCTAGGCCGTATGTTGCACGAAATTGGGAGTTTACCTTTAATGTGCATGACTGGGTTACAAAACTGGCTGAATACGAGTAAATTGCTATTTTTACGTTATTTACGGTATCAACATGAATATTGTGGGTATCATACTAGTTTTATTTTTCCTGTAAAATAACAAACATTTCTTTGCTTTGTCATGCCGTGTGTTGTAAAAACTTACGTGCTTTACGTCCAATTTGGCCGAGTACCTAATCCCTTAAAGCATTTTTTATTTGTGCCACCTACCTTATTACCAATTATTGGAGCACAGTGTTGTGTAAAACCTACTTACACCTCTTCTCCTCGTTTTTAATTTATTTGTGACTTTTTTCTTGGTTTTCATTGTAGAGCTGAATGGATGTGAAAGCATGGGACCAAGTGGCAATAACAATGGGAGTCTCCCATCTCAATCACGGAATCCCCCGAGTAGGCAAACTGCCGATGGTACTATAGTTAACTACTGGTGTGACCTGCCAACTCGCCAATACCAAGGTACTGGACCCAGGCTTCTATCTATTGCTGTTAACGATAGTCCACAGTCGAATCTCTGCAGACCATCATTTCTAGTTTTTTTTATGTAGTCGATCAATTGAAGGGGTGACCAATATTTTTAGTGCCTAGGTCCAATTTTGTTTCAATGCCATATTATCAATTCATTTTGTGTTTGTCACTATTATTTTTAACACGTCTATGAAAACTGGCTATCCGAGCATGTTTTTTTTTGTTTTCGAACCACACATTCCTCGTCTTCAACTGCATGCTGCCTGTATTTTTGGGTCTGCAGCTAGAAGTAGAGCAGAGAAAATGAGCTTAGAGGTGGCTGCAAGCTCTAAACCATAATAATATGACGGACTGCTCCGGGCTGTAGATGCAAGCTAGTTACTACATATTAATCTTTTGTGTCATTGCTTTAGTTTCATATTTGCCGTAATATCCTGCATAGCTGAGAGTGATATTCAGTTTCAGTTTGTTAAATTACTTATTGAGATTAATTTATGTTTTGATCCTATCCATAGAATTGGATGATGGAGCGTACAACCCGATTTGGACGATGACTGGATACACCCAAACTTTTCACTTTTGGAAGGAGACCCGAAGAGCGCAGTCGGTGCCTCTGAACACGTTTCTCACCTACATAACGCTGCCATGGTGGACTATTGCCAAGGGTAAGCACACTGCCACCAGCCCATGATTTTAGTTTCATTCTTGTCGTTTTGTGACGACTGTCTGTGCCTGCAAGCTGCGTGCAGATTATCAGAAGGGTAGGAGCAGGAAAGAGAGCAGATTAGGTTGTGTCTTTGTGGTAAAGAAACTCTCCCTACATTTAGCTGAAGCATTTGTGGGAAATCGCAGAAAACAGCCAAGATAGCTAGGACAGCCAGGTGCAAGGCAGACATGCCTTTCAGACTACCGAACTTGGTAGCCGGTGCGATAATTGTTCAATTGCTTAGAAAATGAGGGTTGAAGCAACTTTCGAAGTCAAGTTGAAAAGTGGGATGGCTGGAGTCTAGTTGGAGTGCCCAAGATTTGATTTAGTTATTACAAGATTGACTAACCTAATAAAATGATTGCAAATTAGTTGCATATTCCTGAGTGAAAGCCATTGGAACATAAAATATTCCTTGGTTCTCTGTCAAGCATCAGCTGGAAATACAGCACACAACCAAAATTCTACCTCTAAAGAAACGAAGTTGGCCAAAATAGTCACGAGTGCTGATTCTAAAAAGAAAATATCATAAAATCATAAATCACTGCTAATGACTGGGTATCACTGCCAAGAACTTACCCAGTTATAAACAGTTTTTTTTGAAAACTCGTGCTAAGATTAAGAAGAAGACACGAGTCTTCAGAAATTAATCATAAATCACATTTAAAGCTTTGTTCATTTTCTCTTAGATATTTTGGATCACCGAGAAGGGCCGATACTTACGTTCTAAGCAGGTATGTATAAGTTTTGTTTTGTTGAGAATTAACAAGTAAAATGCGTGTATTGAAATTCTTTCAATGTCTGCATACATTCTTTAACTTCAGCTTTTGGTTTTAGTTTCGGTTGTAAAGGTATCCAGATCTCGCAGGATGTCTGCCTTCGACGTGGTTCCGGGTACAGAAGACTTGGTGCGCAGTGCATACCAAAAATGCGATCCCAGCCCAGCACTGGTTCTACTGTGATTTGACACTGATTATTGTGCCTGGTGAAATGTGATCTGATCGCAATCGATGTCGCTCTGGTTGAGTCCTCGGACTGAGTGGCTGCAAATTGATTTGTAGGTTAATTGTCGACAAACACAACCACGTTTATTTTGTGACGGCATTTTTAAAGGAAGTGGATATTTGTTCCTTTCATCATTTCTCGTGTGGTTGTTTCCTCTTTGCTGACTTAAATGATTATGCGCCAGATATTTGAGTGTCGAAGGGACTTCAATTTAAAGCTTACAATTTTCGGGAGGACACCGTAGTTACTTTGCTGGGAGTGGTCACGTCATATTTACTTCCTAAATTGTTACATTGTTAACCAGATTTATAGAGTAGGAAATACATATGTGAGGGTTTATACAACTTAAGGCCATTCCCAGGGCGCAGTTCAGCACTGACAAATTTGCATCGACACAACTATTTTTTGACATAATATACTTTAATGTTAATTTGGAGACCAGGAAAATATACTTACAAATAAATTTTCCAAACAAATTGGAAAATTAGTTTGTCATTTTGATGTTAAATGACAGCTGATTTTGTTTTTAGATGCAAGATGTTTGACCTTTCCCAGCAACCACTTTTAGTGTAAGCAACTACAATACATTTTCTTCAAATAATTTTCGATTACCGATTTTTTTTTTTTTTTTTGAAAATTGAATTTTGAAACATTCTCTTAAATTGTTTCAAGAAAAAGTATAGCAGCTGTACATGCTAAAAGAGGTTGTTAGCAACAGATATCCTAAATCAAAAAAAATGGTAATGATGATTAGACTAATTGACTAATTTTTCCACCAATTTTCTGGGAAACATTTTTTGAATTATGTTTTTTGGTCTGCAAATTATTTTTAACCCATATTAAATCCAAAAATACCTGTGTATATGCACATTTGTAGGTACTGAATTTGACTGCTCTAAGTGCACTGGAATGAAATCTGCACTGGATATCCGAATTGTCTTAAATATGATTTAACCTTTTGATTTTACTACCAACCTGTCTATATTTTGATTGAGGAAATTTTTAACCACGGTTCAAAAGTATTGGATAATCATTTTTGTGACTGATGCACAACTGGTCATTATTTATCTTTGTTTATTTCCGTTTTACATGTATTCTCTGCCAGGTAGTATAAACTAATAAATGAAATATGCATTCCCACCTCCAGTTAGGGCTTAAGTGTTCCTGAAGGTGGACTTAGATGGGAAGCATTAAAATGTGAGGTAGGTATTGTATTGCTGTGAATATATTTATTGGCCTGCCAACGTTGTGGGAAAATAATTTGATGTTCAAACAGGGATAAGAAAGTATTTGATATATATGCGATGCCCGTTCATTTTCTCTCTCTAATGTATTTTGTTTTGTTTCATGAGTCATCATGACATAAGAATTGTTTGCTTAACTCATTAACCTTGTATCGAATTGCTGTTAAAAACTTATCTGGCCTATCAGCAATAATTTGCGTGTATATGGTCGTCGTGGAAAACTACCATCGTAGTATTGCCAAAATGCATTTTTTAACTGCTGTTTGATCTGGTCCAAATATCCCAAGTTTATATTCTTACCACTATATATCATGTAGGCATTTCTCAAGCATTTACCCATCTACTTGTATTTTATCAGTAATCATTGGCTATGAATTGAAAAGTGGTAAAGAACAGGGGCTGGAAATGAATAGTATTAATTAACTGTTAATAGTTGTCCATGTATCACTGTAATGTTTGTCTATAAAGAAAGAATGTCTCCTTTCAATATATGAAAAGTTGTTTCTGAGTAGCATGTGTTGGTTTTATTCAGAGAATACTAGTATTTCTCATCTGGCTCTTGCTTCTTTCCTTTATAAATGCTAATCAAATTGAAATCATCAATTCCTTTTTTGCCAATCAAGCATAGTTTGTTTGATTAATAAGAGAGGGCTCCTTTTTTTGCATCATAGAATTTATGAATTATTCAAAAACTTTGACAGCAATGGTTCCAGTTGTGGATATGTTGCGTTTCAGGCGTTAAAGTGTTTCGGGTATGTTTTGTTCCACCACAAAAGTTGTAACTATGAAGAATATTAGTCAATGTTATTAGTATCACTTCAAAAATGCCTGCCTGCTCGAAAAATTTTGAAGTGAATTTATATTACAAAGATTATAAAAGTAAAGCCATTTACATGGCTAGTATTAATTTGAAGAATATTAAAATCACTTCAAAAAGACCTGCCTACTCGAGGACTCGAACCCCGAACCTTTAGCATACATGGCAACTGATCTATCACTGAGCTAAGCAGGGTACGGGATCTGAGCCACGAATTAGTATTCTTCTCGTTAAAACTAGTCTTGTAAATGGCTTTCAATTTGTAATCCTTCTCAAAGTTTTAACCACGTCACACTTAAACGTAGATAAGCCATGCTTTTTATCATCGTTTTAGGGCCGGTATTTCCGTGGTCCATTAAGGACCTAACCGCCTGTTAACTTGTCATTACCGTGGCAACAGCTAATCAGATGCCTTAATTTTTTGGTAACAGACCGCAAAGTTTTTAACAGGTCACTAAAAAACTGACCATGTTTACCATATGAATACTAACAACCACTATCAGTGCTAAAATTTTCCCGCTTCTGGAACAGGAACACATTGTGAACTGGAAATCTTTTGCGGGACTGTTAAGCAATTCATACTACCAATAAGCACGGATAGGAATCTTTACATTTTCTCAGTCTGGGCTCTTTAACATTTTGGGTTCAAGGGGTCTCAGGCCCGGGCTTCGATTTTGAGGATTAGGGGTCACTGTTGCTACATTTTGTTTTCAAGGGGTCCCAGTCTTGGTTCCAGTTTTCAAAAGTAATGGGTTTTCAGGGGTTTGGGGTTCCTGTCTTGGTCTCGGTCTTGGTTTGGTATTTATATTTTCAAATGATAATTAATGTTCATTATAATAAAATACGATATGGCCAGTACAGGAAATATGACGTAAACATGTATCTTGTACGTTAATTTTAATTTTTTTAAGCATCCTTTAACACGACTTAGTCTTGGTCTTGGTCCTCTTCTCAAGTCAGATGAAAATACATGTCCCGGGTTCAAGTCAGAGCAAAAGGCTGGTCCTGGTCCCAATCTTCAAAAAAATACGGGTGTCTACGAGTTCCAAGTCCGTGTTCCTTGCCTATAGTGCATAAGAAAATTTTGATTTATTCACACTGAATATGTAAACTGTTCCAATGAAACGTAGAAAATGTCCTAAAATTCTGCACACAGTGGGCCGAAACTAAGTGTTGGTGCTTCCAAGCTGCACACTCACACTGAGAAGTGAGAACCTACCTAACTGCTAAGTACCTTTGCATTCGGCTAAGTCATAGATCGATACAAAGTGCCGTTTATAAAAAGGACACATTGGGAGTGCATATTAGGATAGCTTATAAAATAATGAGGATTCCGTACTTTTCAACAGACAATTTGTAGGTTCTAGAAAATGTATTCTTTGTGACAGACACATTTTTAGACAATTTTAAATATTTCTTCACAGGTATGAAATGTGTAAAAACGAATTAAACGTCATGAAGGGGGCTATGCTAACCCCCCCACTCCCAAAACTACTAAGGGCCGGTTTTTCAATAGCTGGTTAGATATTTAACCAACCGTTAATTCAAAATCAACTCTTCTGATTGGATGTTGCTAAGGTAATAACAAGTTAACGGCTTGTTAGTTTCTTAACCGGCTATTGAAAAACTGGCCATAAATCTCCCCGGTTAATTTTGTGGTTTACTATCAGGGGTAAATGCATGCAGGGGTTACATGCTGACTGAGCCCCTGGCTGGGCTCCCAACGTGCCCTGCAAGGACACCTATGCCTTAAGCTTTTCGTTTGATAACTTATGCTACAACAATGAATATGCACGAAATGTCATGGACTATCAAAAAATTGCCTGCGGCGCTGTATCTATTACGATTTTCCACGCTCGAGTGCCAAAAGTGCCGAAGAGTTCCTAAAAATTGCAAATGGTCTCTGAAATCCCAAAAATGTTGCCAGGGGCCGCTAGAACTTGGTGCAAGACGTGGAGATCTAAAAACCAAACTTATTTCCCCCCCCCCCCCCCCCACACACACACACACACGAATTCAACTGTGCGACATATGGGTAATTGATTTGGGGTCGGTTTTTTAATAGTCGGT
>QKMV01001236.1:0-17002 GCA_003287335.1 Lednia tumana
ACGGCTAGTTATAATTTTAAGAATATTAAAATCACTTCAAAAATACCTGCCTACTCGAGGACTCGAACCCCGGACCTCTTGCTTCCTCTGACCGTTGCTCTACCAACTGAGCTAAGCAGGGTAAGATATTTTGATTTTTATGATCTTTGTCCTCTCGGCGTATCCAGCGTGTTTAGGAGATATTCGAGTTGGTTAGATTGTGATTGCAGCATAGCATCACTTGTTCCAGAGCGATCTTTGAAATATATCAAAGCCTCTAGGGTTCAAATTCTCCTTGGCAGATCTAGCACTCATAATTATTAAATTCACTTCAGAAATGTAATACCCTGTGCAGTTTGTATAGCAGTTGCCATGTTAGCAAAAGGTCCGGGGTTTGAGTCCTCGAGTAGGCAGATATATTTTAAGTGATTTTAATATTCTTCGAGATCTTGCGCTGTTTACGGGCGAGAAAGCTCAAACTGTGATTCGCCAGACAGAGCTGGTTGCTACGCTACCTGCTGCACGCGGCGAGTAAGCTGACGACGCTTTCCGAACTCGGTCAGGACAGGCCGCGCCTGGCGATCGCACTCTCGCTGCAGCCGCCGAGTAACGCTGAGCAGCCGCCCCGGCCCTGGCGGAAAAACAGGCAGCGGTAATGCCGACGTTGGCGCAATCGCACGGTGTACTAGGGATAGGAGTTTGACGTCGGGACTTCCCAGCGTTGAAGCTTAGCGTTGTTGAAGCGTTACGTGAAAAAATATTCAGAGTGATTGAGATATGGCGGCCTGAGCATACGTTGGAGGTAGATAAAGGTGACGGAGGGACCTGGCGGTAAGCCATCAGGGTTAATGACAACGTTAGCGCAGTTACAGCAGTTACATCTTTCCCGGGAGGAACTCTGGAACACACACTCTGGATGAACTCTGGCACAGGCCGGGCCGACTCACCGTAGTACGTCTCTATGAGCGGCTGGTGAATCTCGATGACGCGGGCGATGCCCTCGAACAGCAGCGTCAGCGTGTCGGCGTAGATGACGTTCGCTCGCTTGTCCGCCGGCTTGCACTCCTGCGCCACGCGGAGGTTCTTGCGCGCCGTCTCCTCCAGCTGCCAAACACAGAATCGGCGTTACGCGCAAGCAAGTCTCCGCGACACTTTCACTTGCACCGACGTGCAAGATATCTGTCTTCTAGTGGGTGTACACTAGCTTTCAAAGAGAAGTCTAATAGCTCGACTATAGATTATTCTCCGACTAGGTGTTAGAATCCAGGTTGGTATGAGAAATGCCCCTGGATTGTACATTTTGGAAAATCTCAGCACACCTGAAGACTATAGATAACCCAAATCAGCGCCCTATGAATAGTCCTGCTTCCGTTTGCTGTTACGGATGGAGTAATGTACATATGTATCATAATTATATGATTGCCAATAAATAACAACATAATAAAAACAATAACAATAAATAGCTGTCGGTTACTAGGATATTGTGAGATACAAGATCGTCTGGTGTGATTCAGTTCAGCTCACTTCTAGAATTTATCTACAGCTCCAATTAATGTAGACATTGCTGGTGATAAAATTTGAAACTGGTGATTAGTAAGAGGTAACTAGACTCAGCACTGATAATATGCCTTGTTTTACTAAAATTACTAATCGATTAAGCGATGCTTGACCAGAATCGCGGATGATGGAAGCACACCTTGGAGCATAGGTAGTCGGTGAACTTTTCAAGTCCTTCGTCTTGCATCGCCAGCAGCGGGAAGAGCTTGAAGAACCTCTCGACAGACGCCAGGTCCTCGGCCCGCACGGCCTCGTCAAACTTCTCCGTCACTACTGCTCTCAGCTGTGTGGCCGCTTCATGTAGTAGTCCCAGCGACGTGGCTACACTGCTGCCATCTGCCAACACAAGAAGGTTAGCATTTCGAACGTAAGCAAAAATTGAGCTTAGTAGAACTACTACCGACCCACCTTCAGAGACATCATCTGCGGTCTGCTTGAGCAACAGCTGGTCCATGGAGAGGAAGCGGTGCACGTGTGCCGCGGCCTTTTCGTAGTCCTCGTTTCTGAGTGCAGTCTGCACGCCCTGGCTGCATAGTTGCAAGTCCAGCAAGTCGTGGACTCTCTGCTGGCACTCGGACACTCGGCTCTGCAATTGGGGAAAAGTTTGAAATTTTAAGCTCACTCCAAGCAGAACAATTCAGATTCTAAATCGCGTACGGACTCACTCTAGCTTCATCCAGCTGGCGAACTTTTGCGCTGACATTCTCGGCTAGCGTGGAAGTAAAGTTTATCATTTCGGAAAGTTGGCGAGCGTCTGAGTGAACAATTTGCAGATTCGGCAGTGCTTTCGTGATGCTGCTCAGCTTGGCCTCGAGAAAACATTGTCTCGAAAGAAGTGCGTCTAGTTTGTCGTCGATTTCCTTCTGCGATCAGAAACATGTTACGTTTACACCGCACGAGTGGCACTAGCATTGACATTGATTTGTAGGTTAGACCATGTTATATCTTTGAGTCTATATTTTTACAACAAAAAATACATTATAACGTGCAGAAAGTATTACCTCCTGTATCGATAGTTTAGCACAAGCATTTTCTATGTCTTCAGCTGTAGACAAGTCTTCGATTTTATAATAAGACATTTTGGTGAAATTTTTGATAATTATGACAGCCAGGTGGCAGCCCAGCTGATGTCGCTTGCATGGCAACCAATCACAGAGCGTGTTTTGTCACATGTAGGAAAATGTGTCAACAAATTTTGACATCTACGCTAATTACTTTGTTTTATTAGTTTTCGGCGATCGCTTAACTAAATGCCCCTCAACGCGCCGGCTAGCCGTTGACTTTCAAGATTATTATTCGTATCACAACCAAGTATGGAAACGACACCAAATGGTAAAATCATTCATTCATTTATTGCTTAAAAATGCCTGGCATGCAAGCTTCATCCACTCAAAGATTTCTGGCAAGTGGCAATGCACTACCCAGAACTCACATATTATGTAATTTCTCTTATTCCATGTACGTTCACCAGAGAGCGGCGATTGCAGTGCAGCAATCAATGCGATGCGACTCGAAAACCTCTGCGACTATGACATGGACGAGGATGACGTTATCACAGTGACCAGGGGCAACTCCTTTGACTCCATCATAGGGCATATTGAAGATGTCTTCATGGGTAAGGATTCAATTCCACACCGAATGTTTTTTGTGGTTCTGTAGAGACTGAGTTGGGTAGGTACGATTGTCAGTTCCAGGGTCAAACGGTTATTTTTTCCGGTTCGGTTCAAAGAATTGTGCTTATAGCGTATTATTTTATTAGCCGGCTCATGCATTAGTAGGCTAAGGACTTCAATGTAGTATTTATAACAGGTATTCCAAAGTGCCACTGACCCAAATGATATTGGGGCCTTCATAGTTAATTTTATTGGTTTGCCTGTAAAATATACTTCCTTTAAAGCTAATTACGTAAGCTATTGGTTGTGAACCTAAGTCACAGAGCCAAGGAAAATATCCTAAAATATTCACTTCAATTTTTAAACACTAAGAAACAAAATGGTTTACTGACAGAAAAAAATTATTTCATTTCTAGTTAGAGCCGATATTAACCAGTACATACACCAAAATAGAAAAAATGCAATAAAATTACATTTTCTGCTTGGTTGTGTCATGTTATGGTTTAAAGCTCTGTCACTTTAAGAAATTCAATTTTGGTTCAGCCAAGATTTGTGTCTGTGCTCTAGATGAGGAATTCCAAGAGCTGCAAAACCAATTCATGGAGAAGCATTGGAAAGAGTTCGAGGATAGCGAAGAAAATAAATTATCCTACATGGATATCTTCAAAGAATACGTAAGACATTATTAAATTTTTAAGACGCATGTCTTCTGACTAATTTCAGTACTAGTTTTTAAACAGTTTTTTTAAAAACATAAGACATTGTTCAGATACTTAAGGTGCCGATTGTGGCGAAGGTTGCTTCAAATGGAATGTTTTTTCAGACCGATGTCATAGAGAAATTCATTGAAAACTACCTCGTCAGTACCATTGCAGACTTCTCAATGGATTCCTTTGTGCAACAGCTACAGTGAGTATCTACCATCTTTGCAAGGCTTCTATTTGAAAACTGTCTTCAACATCTAACCAAATTTCCACCTTGTTTCCAGACAGCGAAAAGAGGAACTGGAAGGAGAGGTGTTCGAGGTGCTCCTCACGTTCTCAGACTTCCAGGCATTCAAGGAAATGTTCCTTGACTATAAGGCCATCAAGGATGGAACTGTCGAGGATTTGGGCAGGCACATCATGGTCACGTCAGTGTTGTAGCTGCAGAAGAAAACAATCCGAGCTTCTTAAAAATACAAAAACGTTTTAATCGCTCGTGACGCCTCGTGGCGAGGCCAGTTGTACAAACAAAGTGTTGCCGTTCAGTGCATGAGGATCTCCATCTGCACAAGCCTTCCGTTGGTGTCCCCGGGCATTCGGTACGGAACCGTCCCTGCAAAGCTAGTCAGCGCCCGGGCCTTCTCACGGATATGCAGCAGTTGCTGGAAGACAAGCATTGCGTATAATATAGGCAACTTGGCCAAATAAAAATACACTTTTCTAACATTTTTGAACAAGGTCTTGTTGATTGTCAGCTTGTTTTGCTCACCTTGTCTCGAGAGCTGTCCTCAAAGTGTCCTGCAGAAGCATTGCGGCTTTCTTCTCCTCTGAAGCGTAAAGGAATGTCACATTCAATTAATCTTCCACGCTTTGACTATTTCTGTTACCCGGACTCTGCTGTACTTGCAAGAGATGCAAAACACTCTAAAGTGGCAATTTGTATCTACCTAACTTGCGTACACTCATTGAAAAGGGTTAATACCTTTGCCAAAAATTTATCCATTAAATAACGAACAATCTTCCCTTAAACCTTACCCTCTCCCTTAATCTTTCCGTGTACGGCTGCGTAAATGCATTCCGTGTCTCCATGGCCACGCTTTCTTCTATAGTTTTTACTGTTTACTGTTCAAGGCTTGATCTGTGAATTTGAAGTTTTGCACTACAGAGGAGCAAACAATTAAACATTCACATCTAACATCCAAAATTTCAGAATGATATACCAGTTGGATTCAGTTCCTTGTTACATAATATCTTGTGGTTTTACTAAAAATACCCAGCCAAGGGCTGGTATTACGATGTCCCCAAATTTCTCCCAGCTATTTTATCCTCTGAATAACCTGGTGGCCACCATGGTGAGAGCCAATCAGCTTATTTTGTTTCCAAGTTGTTTAGAACATGAAACAGTCTGTAAGAATTGAATTGCCCCAGATGAAGCCTCCGTCACAGTTTGCGTAATGTTGGGAATTTATTTGCGCAGTTTTTAGCAGCTTCACCCAGTTAATCAAGTCTTTTTTCAAAAACTAGAGCTAAGATAAAGAAGTTGATATGAGTCTAAAGAAATTGAAAGTCTGGAAGAAGTTTGTATACTGTCTTATCGGCCCTATGCAGCGTAATTGACAGTGAAAAAACTCGGCAGTAAAAGGTAAGTATACCCCGGTATGCGCCGACGTTACGTGTGAAGGCGGCGTCTCGTACCTGAGCTTGGTGTATTGCGAGTAGAGCATGTTCATGGCCGCCAGCAGTACGTCGGGCAGCACTCGGCACAGCTCGTCTCCGAGCCGCTTGAAGTTGCTCACGCGCTCGTCCATCTCCGCCATCGACAGCGGCACCAGCTTGGACCGCGCCACCGACTGCGCACACAAACACGCCGTTGGTACAACGGGAAGCTTTTTTCTCAGTTCATTTGGGTGTGTGTGTGTGTTAAATCAATCCCTTATAGTCGCTATGTATCCGCGACCGTATCTGAGAAGAATTCTGCGAGCTTAATGAAAGATTTTCTTTTGCTGTCCACGAATTTTTTGCGTTTGCTTTTATTTATTAGGTACAGTACCTCTACAACTCGTAATATAATTCCCAAGGTCCAGCCAATCAATAATTAGGTATCTTTACATGATTATTTGGCGTTCATCAGCTTGACTCTTCGCCCTGTGGCTTATTGATAATGTGGCGTCGCTGAATGATAAGGTGATAATGAGGTTAATGATGAGCCTAACAGAGTCGAGGAGAAACCCGGTGCCCACGTGGCCTACGCCTGTTGAAAAGCACCAAGGGGATCATTGCTTAACGTCCCTTCCGAAGGACAGTACAACTCGAACCGCATGGGATTCCTCTGCTGATCTGTACTGTCGAGAGTTTGATGGCTAGGTGAATGAAGCTACTGGACTCGCTTCAAACCCTCCAACCTCCCTCCCGAACAGAGCTAGGTCTCACTGTGGCAACCTGTACATGAATAAGAGAGCCGCCAGTTACCTCGAGCGCCAGCTGGTAGTCGCCGGCGTGGTACTGGTCGAAGAAGGCCAGCAGGTCGCGGAGCACGAAGAAGGCGGAGGCTGTCTCGGCGGAGCAGGAGAAGGTCTGGCCATGGTATCGCCGGTGGATGTCGTCGGCCTGGGCACGGAGCCGCGGCCGCATCGCTCCCGGCTTGCTTTCCAGCTGCACCACTTGGCTCAGCAGCACCGTCATCAGGCCCAGCACCTTGGTGTGGTTCTACGCCACGACACGACAAGCAGGGTTAGCGGCAGAGACTACTTCGGGCAGTCGATTCCCGTTTGTTTCTGATTCCCGTTTCTCAATTGAGATCTACCACTCATATAGATAAAATCACTGCCGAAATGCTGTATCTTGCTTAGCTCAGTGGTAGAGCATTTGCCCGGTAAGCAAAAGGTCCGGGGTTCGAGTCCTCGAGTAAGCAGGTATTTTTGAAGTAATTTTAATATTCTTAAGATTCCCGTTTGTTTCGTTTGCTGGCCGATTCAAATTTACGGAATCGGGTCATTTGAAAATCGAGCGTTTCAAACAACCTCAAATATTCTATGCGAATGCAAGAAATGACAGCACTTTACCATCACAACCTTAGTGACAGTATTTCACGTACGGTGCCCTGTAGCTTTGCCCTTCAGCCAGTCGCCTCAAGTTCAAGTCAGCTGTCAGTCACTTGTCAGTTGGCCATTGATGATTGTTCTGTGTTGCGTTACGTTAACTCGGGCAGTAACAAAATTAGTGCTTTTCCAGGAATCGAATTCACAAAAATGGACGTTAGAGTCATCCTTAGTTAGTGGCACTCCGCAGCAACTATACCATTCATTTAATAGGTTTCATATCAAACGCCGAAAACTTTTGGGAGTGTGTCTAGACCGCGATTCTATAAGTGTAAACACGATTCTGTTCCTTCATCAGATCTCATACCACTGCACGGAAAGTTACAGCCCCTCAGGGGACGTTTTCGAGGCTGAAAGAGTGTTGCTACTGCAGATAGTGCTGTCTCCCAACTGATTTTATACATCCATTTATCATGTAGGTATTTTCACTCGAACCAACATTGTTTTCACTCAATTATTACTCATTATTTAGTTTCAAAACTGCTCCTGCATATTGCTTGGCAGCCAAAGAGTGCCTTCGAAAAACTCGCCAAGCGTTTTAGTAGCTTGATCTCAGCGCCATCTGTACATAAGAAGCCGTAAGTGACCGTTTTTGTATGGCCTCCGAAACAATGACGAGAAGACGGAGGATGAAACCTTGTACTTCGATGCCGATACAATTGGACATGCCTAGACTGTGAACAGCCAGCCAGCCTTTCGGAGTCCAAGACACGTTGCGTCTTGCAGCTCGCCGTTCTGCTAGGTCCGCACGAGGTGGGATCGTTGGTACGTGAAACTCACCCCGGCCGATACAATTGGACATGCCTAGACTGTGAACAGCCAGCCAGCCAGCCTTTCGGAGTCCAAGACACGTTGCGTCTTGGAGCTCGCCGTTCTGCTAGGTCCGCACGAGGTGGGATCGTTGGTACGTGAAACTCACCCCGGCCGATACAATTGGACATGCCTAGACTGTGAACAGCCAGCCAGCCAGCCTTTCGGAGTCCAAGACACGTTGCGTCTTGGAGCTCGCCGTTCTGCTAGGTCCGCACGAGGTGGGATCGTTGGTACGTGAAACTCACCCCGGCGAGGTCAAACAGCTTGATGGCGTCCTCAAACCAGCCGCGCTTCTCGCAGTCCGCCGCCACCAGCTCGGTGATGGCCTTGGCATCCGACTGAAAGCAACATCAAGGGTGCAGTTCTTAGCAGTGTTACTTAGTTTAGTTAACTGTTTTTTTGAAAACTAGTGCTAAGATTAAGAAGAAATGAGTCTAAAGAAATTGATAACATCAAGGATCATGCTGCAGAGGGAGGGGGGGGGGATGTTTTCCAATTTACAATCCTGGGCTTATCATCCCCTTGGCGATGATCTCATCAAAGTCGAACGTCTTTCGGCCCCAAGGATTTGGTTAGGAATTCTTCCAAAACATAATGCACAAGAAAGCACACGTTAGCACATATGCAAATAGCACACGTCAGCACACGTAAGCAAATAGAAAAGGCTGGTAGGTACAACATGGCATTGACTGACGAGACGTTTTACAATCGTATTCGCAGCGTTTCGCTTAGATTTCACCGAACATCTTCGGGTAATTATCTCTTTCTTACCATTTCGGCCATAACAAGAACATCAGACACTAAGCATGTCAGGTTAAGTCGTATAGCTTTTGGAATGATTTCATTCAAGAGTAAAGTTTCCTTTGGTAGAAATCGACGTAGCTGCTATGCATAAAAATTGTGAGCTGCACATGAAATACCTACAGTTGTGTACTGCTACTGGCTCTACCGTTGAAGAAAGCCTATGATAGTTAAGGAGCAATTTATAGAGAAAAGAATAAACTAGGTCGAAACAGAAGCATTTTTTTTTTTAATTTCTTTAGACACATGCCTACTTCTTAATCTTGGCACTAGTTTTAAAAAAACTGTTTCCTAAACTACACTTTTGCTTTTCTGTCATGGCTAACTAAAAAGACTCAAATTGAGCATTTACAGCGGCTCTTTTGAGCGATTGAGGGCAAAATATTTAAAGAAGGCTTCCTAATACACCTAGTTTGTTCTTTCATCTTCAACTCTCTTGCTGAGTGGCATAGACTATCTTCAATGGTGGAGCCAACGGAGGTATACAAAAATTTGTCTGCACGTCACATTTCATGGGTGGTACTCTCGACGACATTTCGAAAAGTAAGACCTCGAAAAAAGAGAGTCCGAAGAAGTAGAGTCCACTTGTGTCCCCGTCCCCCACACAAATGCACCGCTACCGTCTACACACCTGTACGTCCTGGAAGAAGTGCACCAGCCCGGGCAAAACGCATCCGCTCGGCTGCATCTTGCCGAGGATCAGGTCAAAGTCGCGCGACTCCATCGCCAGGTCGCTCACGCACGTCATGAACAGGCTCTTGCCCTCGGCTCCAAGCAGGTTCCTGCAACCACGACAACACTCAAGCCACGCAACGCGTTTCCCCACCGCTGAAACCTCGAGCCGACCACAGTCAAGAAGAACTATCCGCTCACACCGTCGTTCTCCACGCGGCTGGGACCACGGCCAGTTTGCTGGCCTACTCAAGACTAGCAGCCTGCCCACGGGAAAACATTCCCAAGGTCTAAACCGCGCAAAATACCAGCAAATGACGAGCAAATACAAGCAATGCTTGATGAAATGTAGGGAAACAACAAGGTGTACGGCATTGTTGTAAGAAAAAAAATTCAAAGTAACTGGGCAGATGAAAACCCTAAAAAGGAACTTCAAGGACGTCGAAGGCAATAACAACAAAACAAATTGACAGATATTTTTAGCACAGCTATTTTAAGGTGAAGCCATACAAAAGGCAGTGGTTTTAAATTGTGGCCAAACATAGAAGTAAACATGATCTACAATACTGAGGTTGAGACCATAGGCCCAGGCTGAAGCTTGTGGTTTGACCTCTGGGTAAAATTGTCCCGGTATTAGCACAGCTTCAGTCAGCTCATAAACATATTAGTTATTACGTAAGTCGTTTTAGGAAGCTAAGAAACACTGAGGAACCGCTTGCTGGATACTAGGGATGAGCATCGATAACAATTAATTGATTATTTTATCAGTAATCTTCAGATTTTCAATGGACGACTATGAAAAAGGAATTCCAGAGTCAATCAACAATGTGGGACAATGCTTTTCTTATGGCGTTAAAAATCCCTCTATGTTGATCGCCTCTGGAATGCTAGTGGTCCATTCTCAAATTATTAAAAAATTATCCGTTTTTACAATGTTTTTTAAATTCTAATTTAGCACCAACTCTTGTAATTTTTCAACTACTAAGGCTTCGCCGTAACGCTGTATATAAACGGGTTGCTGGATGAGCGAAGGATTTCCTGGTCTAGGAAAGTTTCACAAAATATAATCCAGAACTTTGGCCTGTAGAGTGTGACAAAGTTCCATCAACTCTAAAAATACCACACATATGCGATTTCCAAGAAAACAACTAAACCAATTACGCTCAAAATTGTATCACATCTACATTGACACCTCGACAAGATATTCTGCAAGTTTCATTGAATTAGGCGCAGCCATTTGGAATATGGACAGCAGATTAATTGGCAAAAAAGTTGATAAAATTATGAAAAGTTTTCTAAAATGCAAATTCTAGAAAAAATATGTCATGGATTGCGCTCAAAAAGTTAGCAAGTCTAAGTTCAGAGAAATCAAAGGTTCTCTGAAATTTTCATTGAATTGGTCGAGGCATTTGCCCTACAGAGCGCAAACAAACACACAGAAAAAAAAACACCACATACTTTTTTCGACTGTAAGTTAAATTGAAGTCTTCGCTACGCTCGCTATGCTCATCTAACAACTTGCCGTCCTACACTCTCAGTTAGCTAGTTTTCCAGCTGCCTGACCATGAAGACCGGCGTATTACCCGCGTAACCTCCGCGTGTAGAGCGGGGTAAACGGGGTGCAACGCAGCGAAGGACTTACCGGAGTAGGTAGAAGTACTGCATTGCCTCCCGCGGGTTGGTGGACTCGAACTTGCGCACGTAGAGCATCACGATGCGCGCCAGGTTCAGCCTTCGCGCCGGCGGGACATCGCTGGCCTGCGCCGCCACTGCAACCGTTCCGGCAATCAGACACAGCAAAAGTGTACTACGGTATGCGGCACTGTCCCTAACATAAGCCGACCTTTTTCACAAAATACTCGAGCTAAAAACATGCCCTTGGCTTAGGTACATTGGAACCTAACTGAAACAGACAAAGAGTTTTTGGGGAATGGGGTGTTACGTAAAATAATTGTTATTTAACTAGGAAAAAAGCTACGAACTGACCTAATAAATTCCTAACGTTTTGCAAACTGTATCGTAAGCTTCATCTGGGGCAATTCCCAATCTTACCCAGTTAAATAAGAGTTTTTTTTTAAACTAGTGCTAAGATTAAGAAGTACACGTGAGTCTAAAGAAGTTGGGGTTTTACTTCTTTCTCACAGAAAGAACGGACGACTAGTGATAAAGGAATTCCAGGGTCAATCAACGTTGGGGGACAAAGCTTGTCTTATGGCGTTAAAAATTCCCCAACGTTGATTGCCTCTGGAACGCTAGTGGTCCATTGAAGGGAAAAAGCATTTCGTCTTTCAACAAGGTAGTAGGTATCCTTTTATCTTAGCACTAGTTTTCAAAAAAAATGAAAAGATCAAAGTGATCTATTGGTAAAGAAGGCGCCAATGTTGCTGGTATTGACATAGAAACACAGGTATTAACACAGAAAGCGTTGGCCAAGTCAACCATTTTGTTGGTGTAACTGGTCAGTATCTTTCTTAAAAACTGCATTAGCTTCAAACCTTCAGGTATCTCCCAAGTCTGGCAAGCACTAGTCTTGCACAATGTTCAAAATGTCTTCAGCCAATGCAAACTTGCCTCATTCGATTAGTCTCAAAATAAATTAAAGCAGTAAAAAAAACTTTCTAGGAGTCGATTCTGACCGATTCCTGGCGTCGGGCAATCGATTCCACAGAAATGAACTCGAAGTCATCCATACCACAGCTGAATCACGCAGGGAGGCCAGGGGGTGGGTTCAGAGGAAGTCATTAGAGGAAGCGAGCTAAGCATCATCCCTTCAGCTCTTACGGCACTTGATTTCGTTCTTTTGATTTACCGGGCAGACAGAATGTCCGATTGAGCTGAAATTTTGTGTGAAAACTGGCCATATACTAACTTAGATTGGGATAGTTTTTGAGCCCAACCAATCAGTAGTTTTTTCATAAAAAATGTTTGAAATTTCGGAAAGGTTTAATGATCGTGCTTGTTTTCTATAACTCGCACAGAACAAAGCCACCTCTATGATTGCTAGTTAGTGAACTTGAGAAAATTAAGGCTGCTGTGGTTAGTTGATTGATTAGGTGGTCTTATGACGACGCACTGTATTGACAACTGGCCCTATGGCACTGGTCTATTGGCGTCGGTGAATGATAGAGTGATAATAAATGTAACAGGGAAGGGGGGAACCCGGTGCCGGCACGTAGCCTACTCCTGTCGAAAAGCACCAAGAGGACCACCGCTTAAGGTCCCTTCTGAAGGACGATACAACTCAAACAGTATGGGATTCCTCCACATATCCGTGCTGTCGAGAGGTTGATGGCAAGGGGAGTGAAGCTACTAGCATCAAACCCTCCAACCTCCCTCCTTAACAGAAATGGACCTTGGTATGAATGGTCGATTACAAAGGATTTTCCGTGCCGAAATAGTCGCCACGGAATCGTTGAGTGCGACACGAAAGTGCGATGGCGTTTGCCCAGTGCCCTAGTGCTGCAACGGCGGACTCACGCAGCGGGGCTTGCACGAAGGGCGGCAGCGCCAGCAGGCCGAGCTCGTTGAGCGCGATGGCGATGTGGACGGCGTGCGGGCGCAGACGCTCCACGCGCGACAGGAACTCCACGGCCGCCTCAAACTGGCCCGTGAGGAAAAGCATCTGGAAGAAGACGTGCGGCTGCTCCGCCGCGTTGAAGTGGCTCTCGCCTGCCGAGAGAGAAACGTTGGATGAGCACGGGGCTGGGTTAGGCCAGCCCGGAAAGGTGAAGTGTTGGACAAGGTCCAACGTTTTTGATTTTCCTGTCCGCAGAGGTCGGTTTATGCACTTGTTTTCAGATCTGAACTGTTGCTATGCTACTTAGAAATGAATTTTAAGATGACAGTTTGAATTCATCTCGATTCAGTTTAGTTTAGAGATAATTCAGTTCAAGCGAGATAATTTTTAGCATGAGGTTTTTTGGAAGTGCCCCAAATGTTCAGATTAAATATTCAATTTCTCCCTTCAAAAGATAGAATAGACAACATTCAAAAAGGCTTCACCCAGAGTCAATAAGGACTTTTGAAAAAGTAGCCATGTAAGAAAAGCATTTACACACACGATTTTAATCATCGCAGGAATGACCTTTTGAATGTGGTCTATTTTTATGAGAAAATTATCGTTAAAACGATACTTTTTAGAGTCATCTTTTCCGATTACTTATGAATGGCAATTTGAGACAATATTCTCGGACATCATCATCGTTCACAAATTGTAGCTAAGGGAAATAAAGAGCAACAATTTTCTTGCACATCTTTAAAATAGTACGGTTAGGGGCTATACTTTTAGGACAGGCGAATGAGATACAGTTTGAACAACCGTTGGTATGAGTGTAGCGAGTTTTCATGCTCTTCCCATTTTGCCGCAAACACTTTTAGGTTACATCATGACCAGTAGCTGTCTCACTGGCTTTGTTAGCTTTTGTATCCAAGTGGCGCTACTCTTAACGTTTCTGTTTAATAGACCACATTCAAAAAGTCATTCCAGAGACGATTAAAATTGTGTGTGTAATGCTTCTTTCATGGCGTTACATTTTGTAAAGTTCTTATTGGCTCTGGATTAAGCCTTTTTTAATGTTGTCCATTTCTTCGTGCAGCTATCGACCTCGCAAGCCTTCAGAGTTGAACGGAGGGGAAAAAATCATCGTGAATGAGATGTCAGCGACAAGCAAAAGCAAAAGTATATATGTGACCTGGGAACAATTCTGTCCACGAATAGCACGGAAAATTTAATCTGGGTACGAGGAGACAGCCCTTTCGTGTAGAGAGGACGAAGGTTGAGGCAAGGCGGTAATCCCCGCTAGCGCTCACCGTATTCCTCCAGGATGAGCGACTGCAGGTGGTTGTAGCTCATGCGGTCCGAGGGCCTCGACTTGTCCACCACGTCCTCTCGGATCTGCGGAAAGGTCTGCGTTAACAACGTTCGGCAAAACAGTCGAGCCACATAACGGTCTCGGTTTTCGACATCCGAAAACTCTCTCTATGCTCGTCGAAGACAAACGCCAAAGGAATTTCTCTTTGCTTTTACGAATTCTTTCTGTTGGTACGTTGCATCTCCTTTCTTTTCCAACTCGTACACATCAAGTATTCCAGCCTTTTGGAACTACACACCTATATTGAAGTAATTTTAAGTTATGAGCTAGTATTGCTGACACTAGGTCTAAGCAAAGTCCATTAGGTAACGGTGCATCTATAGCAGCATTAGCCCTTCCGTGTTGAGTGTCATTTTCATGACGTTTGACAATATCCAATTCAGTTTTTACTATTCTGCGAGTCAGCCAACTGCCCCAATGCCCGTGACCCCGTTTTCACGTGACTGGACCGAAATACCGTGGCAATGGAACCAAGAAAATATCGTGATCCCATCGTCACGGCAAACCATCCCCAGCCCGGCTATGACATGAAATCCCCACGTGAGTGGTGAGGTTGGCTAACCTGGCAGAGCTGCATCCACAGGTAGTCGTCGGCAGTCTTGGCGATATCGGTGTGTTGGTCGCTCGGGTCACACGAGCCTAGGATGCAGTACATCGCCCTGGCAATACACGTAACGAATCACCACCGAGCAGAAACAGCGTGGGTGCAAATTGACAAAGAATACGTTAACCTTAAGAATATTAAAATCACTTCAAAAATACCTGCTTGCTCGAGGACTTGAACCCCGGACCTTTTGCTTACTGGGCAAATTATCTAATAATTCTGTATAATAATTCTAATAAAACCACTGAGCTAAGCAAGATACGGTATTTCGGAAGAGATTTTAATCTATATGAGTGGTAGATCTCAATTGAGAATTTGATCTAAGTGGCTTTGACATGTAATTATATGTGTAATTATGATGAGACATGTTTAATTGGCTTTCTTGTGGTTTCAACACGTTAACCCGTTTGTTGTTTCGGATGGCGGGCCTTCTTGAATTTTCACCAGATAACAGATTTAAACTAGGCATGTATTTGCACACCAAGTAGCCAACGTTTGAATCTTCAAATGGTGCCCAGAAATATCAGATTGATGTGTCGGCTGGTTTAGTCTGTGAACGTTGTTATGTCATATCGGTGATTCTAGCACGAAGAAATTCAGCAGTGAAAGGGTTAAGGGTGCATTCTTGTTAAAATTACGTTTCCAAGGCCTAAACGGCCACACTTGAAGCTTGCTATACAGTCTTGTTAACGTTACGTTTCCAAGGCCTAAACGGCCACATTTGTAGCATCCATAGCAAAAGTATACTGCTGGAACAATGCGAAAAATATTTGATTCCAAACCTGTGCTGGTTTTATTATTTCCACTCATAAATACTTGTTAAATACAAGATTTTGAATAATTGATCACAAAAATATGAGTTATATTGTTGTAAAGCGCGATTAGTGTCACCAGTAATGTTATTCCTACTTGGACCACCTCGATAAGTTTTGCTAACACTTGGTAACACCGCTAAGCTTATCAAAATTTTAGTGTAAATAGGTACATGTTACATACTAACGCCAGGTTTGTGCAGCCCAATTCTCCATACAATCTATTTGACGTTCAGTTTCTACAGTTACAATCGTCGCAACCTGGTTGCAACTGGCGGAAGGAAATTTCGTCAGACAGATCGGTAGAAAAACAGTACCGTGTCGATGTTCTTAAATGTGGTTTGTCGCACTCCCTCATCTCTCCTCTCGAGATACGCTCCGGACATCCCTAAAGAAAACCCAACCTAAGGTTTCCTGTTTATTAGTGTATAGAAAGTGGGCACGCTTGAGCTGCCAAAACTGGGGGTGTCAATCGATTTGAGTAATCGATTCGATTTATCGATTATCACCACGAAACGATTAATCGATGTCATTAACAATAATCAAAATATTACATTAATATTTTCAAAACAATCTCAGGCAGATTTTTTCTATGCATTTTTTTAATTTGTTAAAACTACTTGCAAGTTATGGTTCACGGCCGAGATGCCATTTTTGAAAATGCTGCATTTCAGTTGCATAGCATAGCAGGTCTGCCAGCCTGTTTTCTACCAACTTCTGAAAAATATCGAAATAATCGATTCTTAATCGATTTGATTGTAATCGATTATAATCGATGTTAAAATTTCGTTTAACTTTGCTAATCGAAGTCAATAAAAAAATCGATTGACATCCCTAGGGAAAACCCAGCCTGAGGTTCCCTGTTTGTTAGTGTATAGAAAGTGGGCGCGCTTGAGCTGCCGCCTACCTCTTGTATGGGTCCGTCGTGTTGCGTATGCTGCGGCGGTACTCGAACCGGAGCAGGTTCTCGAGCCGCGCGTTGGGTCGCTTGTTTTGGCTGGCGTTGACTTCCTCCAGCACCCCACAGAACTCCTGGAGCGCCGGCCTGCCAAACAACAACCACGTCACCACGGCTACCAGGCCAACGTACTAGTCTATTGTTCGCGTTATTCTCGGCTGTGCTCTCTTGGGAAATAATTGTTGGCCCTAAGCAGGGCTTTGAAAAAATTGGTGCTTGTCCAACGTTTCGATGGTTGGATAGCTCAGCGGCAGAGCACTCAAATGGTAATCTTGAGGTTTCCAGTGTTAGAGGATGATCCAAAGGACCAGGGTTGTAATCCCGGACTTTGGTTCAGAGATTTTCGTAAAGAGTTTTTTTTTCATCAACAAAAGGCTCATTTTTTCGGAGGAGGTCGTGGTTACCCGGCGGCGCGTGCAAAGTGCAGGGCTGCCACCACGTCGCCGCACCGCAGGCAGAAGTAGATGAGCGGCCAGACAGGGCGGCCGTCGACGAGGCCGTCCTCGAGGCCCAGCGGGTC
>QKMV01001237.1:0-16978 GCA_003287335.1 Lednia tumana
TCGAGATCCGGCCCACCGTTGGCCCTGCGTGTATGCAGTTTTCAGCGGAATCAGACGCCGCGCATCGAACACCCACTCGCGGCACACCTATGTGCTATTGCTACATGGCTCAATTTTTTGTTCAACCGTCACATTTGTCGATCTTGTTAGGAGTACACTTTGCAAAATGTTGGGAAGTTGTGGATTTCTTAGCATTCATACTCAGTTTCTTTGTAATGAGTATAAAAGATTCCTGTATTAAAAATGTCAAGCCTGGAAGTAAAGAACGTACTTTCACAAAATTCAAATGGACTACTAGCGTTCCAGAGGCGATCAACATTGGGGGATTTTTAACGCCATAAGAAAAGCACTGTCCCACAACCTTGATTGACTCTGGAATTACTTTTTCACTAGTCGTCCATTGGCTGCCATTACTGTTGTACAGTCCTTAAAGTAGGTTCTCATTCCAGGCAGGCAAGAAGCTTCGCGTGAACCGCTACTTCCAACCAGCTGGCAAGTCGATCATGGATCATGGAGCCCTCATCGAACAAAAAGAACGCTCGTCCAGAGATCAAGCACTGAAAAACATGGATGTGCTAATCATCAGCGAAGTGGACGACTTCATCGGGTTCTGGAGCAAGGTCCTCGAAGCTATGGGGGCACGGGTGAGTTCTCTGTCCCCGGATTCTGACGAGTGGCCCAAGGAGACGGATGTCAACGTTATCTTGTCTGATAACAGCATAGTGGGGTCAAGTATGAAATCGTGGGCGGACAACTTTGGCGTTCGCGTAGTCAATCCAGAATGGGTGAAATATTGTCTTATCAAGGGTGTTAAAGGAGATATCAATTTTGACAGGTTTTCCATTCTTGAGTATTGATCTAGATGCTGGAGCCGTGTGTTCTGTAACATTAGGTAAATATGTTATTTAAAAACTAATAGTACAAATTCTCAGGATAAAAACTATTTTTGTACTTTTGGAAGAAAAAAAATTAATTCCTGAAAGGTCTGTAGGTGTCAAAACTCCAAATAGTATTTATACTACCTATGGACCCAGATAGCTGAAAAACTATTTTTTTGTGTATGATCATTGATCATGATCAGTCATTCAATATTAGTAATCCTACATTTTCCATGAAGATTTGTTTTGTTAATTTTTGCTACAAGAACCACCAAGCCTCAATTCTCATGCCATTATAGTGGAACCTTGTTAGTACGTTTTTGAAGGGACTGGAGGAAAAACGTACTATCGAGAAAAACTTATTACCAAAATTGACTATTACCTAAATTTATAAGAAAAACGTAGTTTTTTGTGAAAAGGTTGATGTTTTGTTAAGAAGTACATACTTAATCGGTTTATTTTCATCGCACTTGATTATAACATGCACGTTATCTACGTAATTGCGTTGTCATACTGTACTTTTGTGTCTGAAATGTAATAAGGCCAGGAAAATCCAAAGATCTATTTTTAAAAAGCTTAAAAATGTGGTCCGTTATTTCAACAATCGACCGCATGAGCAGGGATGAGCACGCGACAGCCAGCGTGAATTTCGCGTCAACGTCAATGACAGCTACTTAACTACCTACTCGTACAAAAGACCATGCACTTAAATTCTTGGAACCGTAATTTGCAAGATATTTTTTTTTACGGATGTAATCGAGAAAAAACATACTATCGTGAATAATTTGCACCAGGGACTGACATTTCGAACGCACTAACGAGAAAAGCATATTTACGAAAAACGAAAGTTAACGAAATATTTTATGCCATTCCATTTTATGGAAGAATGCCAGGACCAAAAAAACGTACTATGGCGAAAAGGGTACTAGAGAGGTTCCACTGTACATGGCTTTCTATTTATATCCTACTTTCGACATACATTTTAATCCGAGGAGGTTGATTATTCCTTCTTAGCCAGCTACATACTTATAATGAATGAAATACCTAAGTACCTACTTACTTAGATCAACAATCTATAAATAGTAGGGGTGTGCAAATCGGTGACAAAACCGGTATGAACCAGTCCAGATATTCGCAAACTGAAGCGATTTCAAACTATTATTGAACATTATTTTTTTATGTTCAAATTTAAAGTTCCACAAACGTTTGTAGGTTTGGTTCGGTTTAAAAAAAAACACGGTCTACACACCCCTAATGAACAGATTTTTGGTGTTATGTACCTATCAACGTTTTGTATTGTAATTTGACAGTAATAGAAAAAATCAATCCAGCACGTATTTCCAATGAATCCAACTTTTTACTTTTCTACTTTTTAACATTTGAATGCAATCATTATTATGCCTTTTTGATCCTTACTTTATTGAATTTTTCAAACAAAATAATTGTAGATAGAAGCTTCAGTAGCGTTTCAATTGCCCTAGCAGACTAAACCAGAGCTCAAAAGATACTGCGTGGTTTCTTTTAAGGTTAGCATCATTGCTTCTTGTAAGGGGCCTTTTTATTTGAAGTATGTAATACCTGTACTGGTGACCTGTACCTACCTTCCTAATTTAAGTCATGTTATACCATTCACTCAAGAGTGCTGGTATTGCAATTTCATTTCACAAATGCAGCTGTTAAAAAGTGAAAGGAATTTCAGTTGTGCCAGACTTAGGAGTAACCGATTAATAGTTATTTGACGCAATATAATTACTTTTAAATGTTACTACTAGTTCTAGGTACTTAAAGTTCAGCCTGATGGTGCAGAACTTAACATTATATTGTTTAAATTTTTGTTTATTTGCATGGAACAATTTTTTATTTTGATCGACATTGTCATGATATCGAATAATTACTGTTCAAAAAAATCTCGAACATTGTCGTTGGGCATATCCGAATCTTCTGGGTGAATGAATATTGGAAAGGTTGATTATGTTTTGTTATTTTTTATGTTGTCTGTGTTAATTCTGTGTTCAACAAATCATATTCATATATTGATAGCCTAGTACAATTGCACTGATAATTTTTTGCATGGTATGTTTTATGAAGGAAATGTACCTAGAGATTAAGAATGATAAATTTGTACATTTGGGATTAAAATTATATTAAAAACAATAAAGAACCTACTGGCTAGTTCTGATTTGCAGGTAAACTACTAAATCACTCGTCATGCAATATTCGCACTTCAAGGGCAGCGCCTTATGATATTTTGGTATATTTGAAATAATTGCCGCCACAATGGTCAGAAAACATACCGTTGTTTAGAAAAGCGTAAAATATGCATTGGGATGACACACTTTGTTTTTGCTGACTTACCTGGAACCGAGGATAAAAATAAAACATTGCCGCTCTTAAAATGAAAACTTAAAGAGTCGGATTATTTTAAAGAGGCAGATGTTTGGCTATAATCCGCCTGTGCCCCAAACCGTTGACGGGATTGGTTTTGGAGTGGATAATGACAGGTAAGCTGTTATCTTATCCCAGAATTAGGTTTATTTTTTTAACAATTTAATCATTATACCAATCTAAAAACAGCAATGAAAATGACATGATAAGCAGGAAGAACAAAACCCATACTCTAAGGCCAGCATTTCTTTGAATGGCTTGTCTGATCTGTTCGTTAGCATCTTTGACATTCTCAGTTGTTCCTACCACAGTGGTTGCGATTCGATCTATGTCTACTTCTTGCTGAAGAACTTTCTCCGTGAATATCTCTTGAAGTTCGGCTAAGTGCACTACTTTGCTTTCAATCTGCTTTACTTCTTCTGTTAAACTGTTCATCTCATTATATAGTTGGTTGTTTTCGGACTCAAACAATTGCATCTCTTCAGCTGACAGGAAGTCTTCGGGCCGTTGAATAATTTCATTCTCATTTGATGGTCTCATTGGCGGTGGTTTAATGACCTCATCTCCGTTTAAAGTAGAATCCATACGCTTCCCAATTCCAGAGCTTTCAGCCGGTTGACTGTATCTTGGATCGAACTCAAGTTTAGATAGTTTTTGCATCTCCATTGAACGTTTGACTCTAATGACTCGTTGTTCAGAATAAATTTTGCAAACAACTTTCAGGTAACTTTCCATAAGATCAAGCACTGCTTTGCGATGTTCTAACGGCTGCAAAGGTCCTTCAAACTTTTGAAACTCTCTCTTAAAATCTTGTATAAGATGCGAACAAGTAGTCATAATTTGTTGGGCACCCGAATCTATTTTATCTCTCTCAGCATCTGACATTTGTGGGGTGTCTGATAGGTGACCAGCAAAATTTAAGTACGCTTTTCGGTGCTCAAGTAGAAGATCTTTAAGGCGTGAAATTTGCCCCAGTATTTCTTTGGCTCGCAGAGCAAAATCGCTCTTGAGGGCACGTTTTGGAAGGATGTTCCGAGCCTTGTCGCCATACTTGTCCCCTTCGCCATGGTCACCAAACGCCTTGTTTCTGGTACGTATGGTTTTCACACAAGCTCTGAACAATGGAGTTACATCCATTTTTTCTGGTAAAATCAGATAAAAAACCTCTTATTATATAGGACATAAATATGAAATGTTACTTGAGAGTGGCGTTTATATTCAACAGCTGCATCACTGTGGTTGCATGACTTGCCGACACAAAACTTCAGTCTCAATTCTAAACCAAAGACATGAAAGCTTTTTTAAACTTGACTTACCAGATATATTTCTTATATTCGTCGCAGGCTCCCACCCAATGAAACAAATATGTACACAAATACTTTTATTCGATCATTTTCTTGCCCAAAATTTGTACCTACCAACAATTTTTACAAAAGGACACGCCATCTGCTCGGTCCAAATATGACAGCTCGCAGCTGTGTGACTGTCAATGGCTGTCTGTCAGTGAGGTCACTGCCACCCAAGAATTCCAACTGCCTTCTCCGTCAGAGGCCGGTGACTCTTCTCCAGAAGACAAGTAGAAAGCAAAGCAACAATCATGAGGACCGGAGAACTTTGCTTCTGTCTGTGGTTTGTATTAAAATGAGAGTGACAATATTATAAATTCTCATTGAAACTTTTAAAATCAGTGTGTGTTTTCACTATAGTTATTGTGAAGCTTGTCTCTGAAGTTTATTTTAAGACGAGGCCTATCCCAGGCAGGAACAGGTAGAAGAGACCAGATGTCATTTTCATCGTGAACCTATGCTGGCATGGGCTAACTGAAAATAAATATAACTAACCCTAAGCGTCCTTCGTGATAGCCAGATTTGAGGCTATCCGTGCCTTCTTGTTCGTCGCGAAGAGAATGGACGAAACACAAGGTGGTCAATCCGTCGGAGAAGGAAAGCGATCATGGTCAGAACTCAAATCTGTGGTGTGCGATCTGCGAAGGAAGTTGTCAGGATTATCGACTATGGTGCCGGGCTCAGTGTCATTTCGTACTCTACCTGACGGCAGGACGCGTATCTATTTTTTAAGTACTCCCGCCAATGGCTGGGAGACGACTTTGTTGTACGCCGATGTGATAAATGGAGATCACCATACGGGTCATCGACTTCAGTGGCAGCAAGTTATAGAAACAATATTTCAAAGTTTGTCAGGAATGAATCGCTTTTCTCGCGAGGAACAGCTACAGTGGGAACGAAAACGGCTTGCAACTTGGGGTATCACGTCTTATGAACTGCACCAGGCCTCTGGTAAACTTGTCTTCCCTGCTGCTAGCAGTTTATTTCAATGCCTGGACACGGGCTTCTCGGTAAGTACAACATACTTCAGCTGTAAGGTAGCTAGGGACTTCTAAAATTTATCACTTCCAAATTGATCTAATTTAGGAAGGTACCTATTTATCTTTTATTCATAAACCAAATAACAATATCAGTCCTCGAGTAAGCAGGTATTTTTGAAGTGATTTTAATATTCTTCAAACAATATTAGGTATTAAAGCTTAATCTTGGAATAATATTTTTGCTACCAAAATCTTTTATTCATTATTGTTTACCGCCACCTTGTCATTCTGCCGACCAACAAATAACATTTGTATCTGGATAGGTTATAGTGTAGCAATGGCTTAAATGGCAAGACATTTCAACGTCTGTGAAATACGTCAAAGCCTGTTGGTTCAATTCTCCGTGTGAGATCTACCACTCATATAGATTAATTTACGTCAGAAATGTCATACCCTATTCAGCTCGGTGGTAGAGCACTGGTCATGGAAACCAGAGATCCGAGGTTCGATTCCTCGAGCAGGCAGGTATTTTTGAAGTGGTATTCATATTCTTCAACCTAAATAGCAGTTTTTAAGTAGCTGTGCTACACAACACGCATGCAACATTATAAATGATTCCACTAATATGTTTTTGCTTATCCCATACAGAATGGTCCTCTTTTCCCTGCAGAGCTGCGTATGAACTCATCAGGTGCTAAGCTCAACCCTCAAATTTGCCCTTCTAATCCGGATCTAGTTGCGTACGTTTGCAACAGCGACATTTGGGTCTCGCATACGTTAACAGGTCACTATAATAAATTAAATACCTATTAGAACTGTTTGGCCTCTATTGATAATGTTAACTAGTGATGTGAATTTACCGTTAATTATAGAAGTACATACTAAATGTAGCCCTACAGAAATATTTCAAAAAGTCCTACAAGATCTGTAAATAGCTTAATAATGCTGCACTGAACATAAATGGATTGAATTCCAATATTCTCTTTGCAAAGCGTGGGGAGCTTATAAAAAGCCAATGTCATGATTTATGTTTATTTTCAAAAAGCAAAGAATTGCTCACTGATTCTAATCCAAATTGCAAAGTCTGGGCCAAAAGCGTTTTTTCCCCATCCATTGTCCCATAAGGAGTAAAATTTCAATTTTAGGGATTTTCTGAGGTGACATGAGGCTTTCTTTTCCAACCCCTCTTAATATGTAATACCAGTTTGAGATCACAGGCCCAGGGGCTTTATGTGTAGTGACATACATTGCTGCTGAATGTGAAAAAAGAAACAATTACTGTCTGTTTATTTACTATAGGTACCATTAAATTTAACGTAAATTCACCAATCCACATCACCAGTGCTTTTTAACTAGTTTTGAATTAACATTGTCTTTAAAACTAATGTTTACTCGCAATTGGTACAACGACCAATCTGGGTAGCAAATAAACTATTTTCTGCCAACCTTACATGTACAGACATTAGTAAATGAATCATAAATTGGCTGACAGGGCCAAGAATCGGATCATGTTTTAACTTTGCTTTGCTCCAATGTTGCAATTGGCTGCAAACGGGATTTGTCCCTGCCACAGGCCAATATTGATTAGTTCCTCATGAATGTCCGTTCGTTGATTGGCAGGAAAAAACAGTAGAAAATCGCAGGATTTTTCTCACAGAATCGTGGCTTCACACTTGCTTCAACTTGTCTGCCCATCATGTGTGCTGTAACATTGTTGGTTTGGCAGCCGAGTAGCAATTTACTCTCAAGCTCATGATATTTGTATAAGCTTGGAGCCTTTTGCATTGGTCCAAAGCTGAAAGTAGCATTCATTTTCTGGATTCTCTCTCGAACGCGACCCAGACAAATTAAAAAAGCCGTAACGCAACTTATGCTTTTTTTTCTAAATTGAAGATCGTAGCGCTTCATTTATAAACTCGGCTGGCTGCTTCATAAATTACTTTCTTTCGGCAGCCATTCTGCATTCTAATTTGGCTATAATCTTCATAATACCTGTGTAAAAACCATTAAAAAAAAAAAATCCCCCGGGTACAGGTAGCACATTGCGACTCTCCTTTGCGCACAAAGGTGGCCGAAGTCTCAGTGACGACCCCCTCAGTGCTGGAATCCCTTCTTACGTCATGCAAGAAGAATTCAGCCGGTACCAAGGATACTGGTGGCAACCGAAATCAGAAGGTCAGAAATATTCCTCTCAGAGGCAGAAATCTGTACTAATATTAAAGCAAAATGTATAATTAAATGAACACGTGCTATAATGCTGGTGAAGTTTTGTGTATACAGACTAAAACATATTTATTTTAACTTGCTGTTCATTCAATTAAGTATACATTTTGTTATTTTATGTATATTTATGTAGTATCGGTCCTGTTGTGATTAAAATACCGACTCTTCGTGATACAGGGATAGATAAATGCACATACTGGTAGACTATTCACGCTTTCAACCGGTTTACTAGGATATCTTTGAACGCTAAACCGTAGTTACGGCGATTGTGAATCGGCCTTCGACGCTACCTAGCTGAGCGTGTTATTCTAAGTTCTAACCTTCAAGATATGTTTTTTACCTATACAATTAAACAAAAAATGTTCTGATGTTAAAATTATCATAACAATTATGTTAACTTTCAGATGGAGTTTATAGAATCGTATATGAAGAGGTCGACGAGAGTGACGTAAAGATATTTTGCTTTCCCTCATCGACTTCAAATTGTGGAGAAATAGAAGAATTTAGGTAAGTTTTTTACAAATGTTCTGCATTTTTTGGTGCTTTGTGGTGCAACACGTTTCAAAAATACTGTGGCCACCGTCAGGCCACAATCCGCCACAATCAGCCTTTATCAAGAATTATCCTTGGCCAAACTTACCAAGCGTATCTTGGTGAATTTTGAGATCATATCCTAGGAACATGCCGCCATTTATTTTCAACTCTACTAAATCTGCCTGAACCTCACCCTATCTAACCCTGAAAGCCAGATAAACTGTGATAGAGGCAAAACGTACTGTTCAGGATCTTAACGTGATTTATCGGCAACTGGAAAGCCCACTCGATATGTAGTTTCTTAAATTACTGCAGTGAGATATTGCCAGAATGTAAAGTTGAACGAAAAGCAACATGCATTAATATTTCAAATAAATTTTGTCAGAAAGCCAGTTGAATTCGCTATGGAATGGTAAAGTCTGGTGGCTCTGGCAGTTAAAGTCTGAATGCAGTTATTAAAATCAACTAAAAATCGGGTGTGTTTATCTAGCTGGGGCGTGAATTCTTTGAAGAAATTCGGCTGTGCTCAAAACACAGTTGCTGCTCTTTAACCAACTGTAAATTGTGACGGATCTAAAACTCACCATTCTGAATATAAAACGTACCGTTCTGGACATTAACCAACCGTTCTGGATCTAAACTAACTGTTTACTGTGTAAAAACGGAATGTCTCCAGGTTTCCGCGGGCAGGCACGCCGAATTCGAGGTCCAACCTGAAGATGGTGCAGTTCCGAATCAACGACGCCATGCAGGTCACGGACGTCGATACCCTGGAGCTGCAGTATCCGCTAGTCGCCATGTTTCCCTGGATGGAGTACATGGTCCGCGTCGGATGGACTCCCAACGCCGACTAGTAAGAATTGCCACTGCCAGCCAACCAGCTTTTAATTAGGGGTGTTGTACGGTTATGGTTTGCAAGTTGATTACCATTTTATTCTTTCTGCTGGGTTGAGTAGCAAAAAAAAGGGGCAAGGACTTGCCCCAAAGAAGCTTTCGGTATAGTTTGCGAAACGTTGGCAGTTTGATTGTTAGAAGTTCTCATCAGTTAAACCCATTTACTAACAGATTTTTTGAATTATGTAACATGTTGACGGTGACTGGCCATTGCCAAACAACAGGCGATTTCATTCGAGAATGTAAATCAGAATAAAAATCCAAATCGCACGAAAGACTCTGATTTAATCTAAAACGAGATCGTGAATCCTGTTGCAGCGTTTGGGTGCAGTTGCTGGATCGAAGGCAACAAAGACTAGAGCTGGTGCTGCTGTCTGTGGACAACTTCACAGAACCCCCGCCCAACATTTACAACGTGGAGAACACGTTGAACTCTCCTTCCGCTGCGGTGCAAGTGCTGTACACGCAGCAGTCAGACGTGTGGATTAATGTGAGTTGAAGTTGACATTTGTTGATGCCATTGTAGACTAAACTTTGACCTTTAACGAGTTTTTTAGGGCCAAAATTTGTCGAACGAACAGAGTGTGTCACCATATCTTTCCATGGGCTACTTCATTCCTTTATTGTGCTCTGCTTAACGCAAACATACTCCTGCTTAACGCTTCTTCCTGACAATATTTTTCACGTGAACTTTGTCACTTTTACAGCTGCCAAAAAGAAAAACGCTTGCTTCGAAATCAGCTCTTATTTGGAACTACTGCACATATCTATATTACCGCTCTTTACACACTATTTAAATTACCGAAAATTTCATAACACTACTCAAATATTGGGAAGCGCAACGAAGTGAGATAGCGGTATGAGTTTAGGTGATCATCGTTCAAATCACAGTGAGATTCATAGTGAGATTAGGCGATATAATCTCACAGTGACTTGAACAATGATCACCTAAACTCGTGTCGCTTTCTCACTCCGTTCCGCTTTCCAAGAGAGCAACGTCCATCCAACTCACTGTAATAAGTGCTAACCCGGGTAGTAGAGGGTCGTTCTGGTAGCGCTGGCCGAGCGTAGAGTTAGCAGCTATTATAGAATAGGAGTAGGGGATGACTGGGAGATGTAGCGGTAATTCAGGGTAGTCTTCAGTTATTGCGCAAGATGTCGATTGATGAGCGCACTAGTCGATATTTATTGAGGGCAAGTGACATAGAATGATTAGTCGGAATTGGTATTAGATGTTGTAGGAACGGAGACCGTGATAACACTGCTCGTGCCACGCTGGGCTGGCGAGCGAATAGCGGGTTGCTTACTCAGCATTCTGCTGATACTGGGGCTTAGAGGTTGCTATGCGTAATGTACAGACCGTGCAATAAATGTATGGCTGGTTATTAGATGTAAAAACATGTGTGATTGATTGATCTATTACATCACCTTGGACTGTCTCATCAGGTAAACGACCTGTTGTACTTCTTCCCGACGTCGGAAAGCGGCACGCTCCGGTTCCTGTGGGCGAGCGAAGAGACCGGCTTCCGACACCTTTACGTCGTGACGGCCCGCGTCGCTTCGGCGGCTGCCGCCAGCAACGGCCTTGTGGCCGACGAGACGGCCGACCGCATGGAAAGTGAGCCGCCACTCTGCACTACCATTCTCAACTCCACGATCGACTTAGTGCGCAGTAAATTGTCGTTTCATACACTCTTATTGGGGAAATAGTTTTAACCCTACGTGTAAGGTGTTAGATTTAGAATCATTTGGTCAAAATCAATTGATTGCTTAGCTGCTTGCGAGATTTAACAACTTAAGTTTAAGGTCTGTTAAATTATTGTATATTATATTTATTTTATGAACTCACCATTTGTGCACCAGGGTGCAGCTACCAGGGTTTGGCATGTTGGATTCACCAGCTCTCGTGAGATCGCGCAATGTAAAGCAACATTGCGGTGGACCAAACGTTGGATGGGTGACCATTCGTCCCAAAGTCCATTTCTGTTTGGGAGAGAGGCTGGAGGGTTTGAAGTTAGTGGGACAGATTCACTCCCCTTGCAATCCACCTCTCGACAGAACGGATTAGTGGAGGAATCCCATGATGTTCGACTTGTACCGTCCTTCGGTAGGGACGTTAAGCGGTGGTCCTCTTGGTGCTTTTCAGCAGGAGTAGGCTACGTGCCGGCACCGGGTTTCCCCTCTTCTCTGTAAGGTTCATCATTACTCTCATTATCACCCTATCATTCACCGACATCAATAGGCCAGTGCCACAGGGCCAGTTGTCAATACAGTGCGTCGTTAAACACCACAAAAATCAAACCAAAAATTAAAGCACCCTGGGTGCTTGTATACTAACTTTATTTCCAGTCCCGACTTGTCACTTTCCGGGGTATTGGTATACAATTTCAAAATCAGTATTTGCTAATTAGTTTTCTTGCCAATATGCCGGGATTGGATTCCTATTTTCGCTGCAAGCTTTGTAAGGCTAGAAACGGGCCTTTTGAAGTTAAAGATGAATATTCATATGAATTTAAGGTATAATGGGCAGCGGGTCACCACTCTGCACTACGGTCAGCTTCGTGTGCAGTAAATTGTCGTTTCGGCTTTGTTTACGTTTATTGGGGAAACAGTTTTAGCCAGGGTTACAATGATTTAAATAAATTGATTGAAATCAATTGTGTTTCAAGAGGCTTTAACCCTCTAAAATGAAACTTTCATATAGACTTGAATGCATCGTTCACTGTAGTCTTTAATGGCCTTCCACAAAACCATGAACATTTTATAAAGTCATAAAATTTATTTCACGTTTCGGTCATCGCGGGTGGCGACTCAATTGACCCAAAAATACCACGGTCAAATATGTAAAGTACGGCACATTCCTCCAGAAATCACCGAACAGTGGCTAAAATGAACTGTCAATCACAGAGACAATTTTTTACTGAACGTAGCAAAGATGAAAAAACATGGCATCAATCCACAATATTGTTTGGACCAAAATTACTTCCAGGTGCTCAGTGTCAAAAAATTCACCAGGTGATTTCTTATGTGAAATACTTCAACTGAAAACCCAGCTGAAAAATGACATGAATGACCATTATTCCTCTGGCTTGCATGAGAGCAAAAAAATCTTTGTGCCACTTAATTCGTAACTAAAGATCATTTATCAGTGAAATTATTTTAGTGTAGGGAGTTAAATTACAGCCCATTTAATTTAATCCTTCCACTGAGCTGCTTCAAATGTAGAAGCTCATTTAAAAACTGAACAAAGTGTCACTATCAGCTCAAAAACTCGTCACAGGATAGTTCAATCAGGATATTTCACTACCAGAATATGTATAACTTGAAAGTCATAGCTCAAATCAGAAGCCTCACTAAAATTCAAGAAGGCGCAAATTTTAAAACACAGAACACGTTTGCGTGCTAATACAGGCTATTTTCATTACATGGCCACCCTAGCCTAGGATCCGTACGCTTTCTGACTCAAGATCGAAGACAATTCTTATGTTCTCAAGATAATTTGGTGATGCAGGATTGTCTATCTTGTCACTTCTCGACTATTTCACGTTTTACTTATTTAAATGTCTTATCGAGTTTAATATAAACAACAATATCCCTAGGCCTGCTGGCAAAGCAATTGTGACTATTCAGAAATGCTTAATCCAGAGTCAATAAGAACTTTTTAAAATGTAACCCCATAAGAGAAGCATTACACACACAATTTTAATCGTCTCTGGAATGACTTGGATTGTGGTCCCTAGCATATAGCAATTCCAGCCGTGCCGTGAGCGTAACTCTGTTGTTGCGGCGTTGCAGGCGTTTTCCTGCAGCCGCGAGCATCGCAGGCCGTGGCGCTGACGGCGGGAGAGTGGGAAGTGCTCGGCCGATCTGTCTGGGTGGACCTGACTCGCCAGCTGGTCTACTTCCTCGGGCTACGCGAGTCGCCGCTAGAGAAACACCTCTACGTCGTCTCGCTGGCGCGGCCGGAGGAGGTGCGCCTGCTTTCCCAGCCAGGCTTCTCTTACACGGTCGACTTCAACAAGGTGGGCGCAAGCGAGGGGACCCGCCTTGGGTTTGGGAGTAGCCGTTGGTGGTAGTGTAATAGTCTGCTAACCTGGGTAGTTACGAGTCGTTCTGGTAGCGCTGGCCGGTTGTAGAGTTAGCAGCTATTAGAGAATAGGAGTACGGGATGACTGGGAAGTGTAGCGGTAATTCGGGGTAGACTTCAGTTCTTCAGTTACTTCGCAAGACGCCGATTGATGAACGCACAAGTCGATATTTGTTGAGGGCAAGTGATACAGAGTGATTAGTCGGAATTGGTGTTAGATGTTGTAGGACTGGAGACCGTGATAACACTGCCCGTACCACGCTGGGCTGGCGAGCGAATCGAGGGTTGCTTACTCAGCATTCTGCTGATACATGTGTTTAAAGGTTGCTAGATCCATAATGTAAAGACCGTGATATAAATGTATGGCTGGTAATTCGATCTATAAACATGTGTAATAGATTGATCTATTACAGTAGCGGTTTTTGGTGGAAAATGTAAAACCATTGAAATCGATGAGCATTTCAATAGTTTTCCATAAAAATATAACTATTTGCACTTCCGTATCAGATCTTAAGCAGAACAACTATTTTGCCGATGGAATGTAAATGGCTTATTTCAATACTAATTAATACCTATAGTCTGTGCTGTGAAGGTTCATACTACTGATTGAGATTTTCGTTGTATATGAAAGTATTTAAAATTATATGTCATAGTGCCTACTGCATTACACCCACAAAATGGCTGTCTTTGTCATACCTTCCTAAGTTATTTGACCCCAGCGCCCCTGGCAGAAAATTATGTTGTATAAAAGTCAAGAGTTAAACTCAGTTTGTGTTGACGTCAATACGCTGCGCAAGAAAGGAGATCAGGCTTGGTTTTGGGATGAGTGGTAGCGGTTTTTAGTCAAAAAAGTAAAACCATTGAAATCTAAAGATGCAGGTGAAGACAAAACATTAAAAAAACTCCCACATGAATAATAATATTTGTACTGCCTTATCAGAACTTAAGCAGGATCGGTTAATTTTTCTGATGGAACGTGGATGAGTTATGGAATTTTGTGAGGTACGTGCCTTCACGGGCGGAAACGTCGTCAACAGACAAGTTTTCCAAAGAATATGCACAGAGCACAAACCGAAAAGAATAAAACAGTAGAAGACTACGGGCCGGTTTTTCGGTGGCCCGTTACAAACCTGACGGTCCGTTAACTGGTTATTACCATAGCAACAGCCAATCAGAAGTCTTGATTCTTTTGCTAACGGACCGTTTAGATTTAACGGCCCACTGAAAAACTGGACCTAAGTACTAATAAATACCTTCAGAATATAATGTGAGACATCATTCATACTCTGTTACACCCACAAAATGGCTGACTTTGCCACAACTTCCTACGTTGTTTGTCACCAGCGCCCCTGGCTGAAAAGTATGTTCCTTCAAAAGTATCAAGTTATTCTCTGTTTATTTGCGTTGATGAACATCTTACTCCAAGGTATTCCGTTTACAGCTGACTTCGGCCTTGCCATTGGCCTAAAATTAGTTGGGTACATGAGAGAAAGATATCTCAAGCTAAAGCACCCAACAGAAATGAACAAAGCTAAGAACTTTCTATTTTAGAACTCAAATAGATACAGATTGTTTATGCTTTGGGTGTGTGAGTGTGTGTGTGTGTGTGAATGGGAGAAGGAAGACAATGCAACGTACCACAAGAAGAAAATTGAGTTGTTAATATTTCAACATGTGCCTTATTCAAGTGTAGAGATTGAATTTATTGAAGTCAAGCCGCTTACCGATCGGTAATCAGTAATCACTAACACGCGGGCACTTTGTTTCTTTCCAGGAATGCACAATGTTTGTGGCTGTGTACAGTAACATCCAGAAGCTTCCGGCGTGCCAAGTGTTCCAAATAACACACAAGGACAGCACGGTAGACGGTGTAACGCTCTCTACAGTCGGCTACTTACTGGAACCCACAGGTATGCACCATGCAGTGGTGGTTCCGTTATGAAAACCGTGCAAAATCCAAGGTGTTTCTTTGTAAATTTAGTTAAAATATGTGAAATGTTACATAGCTTTTGATTTCCTGAAACAAAACCAGGCTCGTGATATGGGTACGTTGCAGGCACTAGTATTAGAATTAAAAAGACTCCAAACCTAATTCTTAGCCTCGTTAGTGTTGATAGTGCCATTTGCACGTGAAAAAATCCCCCAGCTTGTAGCAGGAGGTACCTAGTATTTGTTTTTTCGAATTTTTTGAAAACAACATTTTTAGTACTTCGGTACTAGGGATGTTCAAAAAATCAATATTATAGAATTTGATAAAGAAAAAAGACTTTAAATAACGAAATTATCAAAAAATATATGAAAACGAAAAAAGATCTGTCCATTTGCTAATTTTTTGTATCTTGACGGAAGTTTAATTTCATATCCATATGCTTCGAGCGCTGCTTGGGTATGCTGACATGAGCACAACCTTTGAGCAAATATAGAAAGCTTTTTTGCCATTGGAACAAGACATCTCGTATCGGGGTAAGCGGCCAGGGCACTGCAGTTGGCACTGTTGCAGTTGGCACTATTGCACTCTTGCAGTTGGCACTGCAGTATGTACTGCAACTGCGGCGCATCTGTTCGATGTGTGTGGACATTCATGCAGTAATTTTGGTTTCTTGGAGACATTTTCGGTTATGAACGTGCAGTGTCTTTGATTTTCGAGTGAAATTTCTCTACAGCCAAGCGACTTCGATCAAATTTCAGCTCGGATTGAACATGGGCTAAAAACAAATCTAGGCTCAAAACTAAAAGTTGTTGTACGCGTTAATAAATCACCACACACTGTCGAATCATTTTTCCACTTAACTTGTTCATTTCTAGCAACAGAGTGTCATAGAACTATCAAGTTAACAACGCTATTTGTATACAACCAATGGTGATTTATGGAACGCTATACATCGCTGGTGTTCTCCTCGCGAGTTACGGCCGAAAGCAGTCCCTGACGAAAAAATGGGACCGTCTATCCTAGTGTTCACTCCTCCACCTTGATGAACGTGAAATGAAGAAAAACTTGCTTTTTCCCCTTTACGGTGATAAGTCGAAAAACACATCCGATTTTGAGTTCCTTTTAATTACTACACCTAGCCCGTAAGCGAACAAGTTGCGGAGACTGATTAACTCCTTGAGAATGTAACAGACCTTCAGACAGACGGAGTTTAATTTTTCGTTTCCATATCTTTTTTATAAAACCCATTGTTAACCGTGTTATTTTCATTTTTTTCGCTTCTAAAGTGGATTTTTCTGCATAAAATCAAACCATCTGTACTTATTCCATTAATTTCCTGCTAAAATTGTCTTTTTTTATGTTACCGGTAATTTGACATGACTCACAGTGATGCTTTGTGTTTCGGGACAGTGTCTGACAGCGAGGCTATGTGCCCGGAGCTGTACACGCACCAGATCTCTTCCGGCGAGCTGCTCTACGCGATGGTGTTCCGCCCGCACTGCTTCCGGCCAGGCACCAAGTACCCCACGGTCGTCAACGTCTACGGCGGGCCCGAAGTGCAGCTCGTCTCAAACACCTTTAAGGTCTTTACATTTTTAAGACTCATGTCTTCTGACTAATTTCAGCGCTATTTTTTTTTTTAAATGTTAATAACTGGGTTAAACTGCTGAAAACTTCTAACAAACGAACTGCCAACGTTTCGCTAACCTTGCTGAAAGCTT
>QKMV01001238.1:0-16975 GCA_003287335.1 Lednia tumana
AGTTTGATTTAAAGAAAATTATTGCCCTATCTACTCTGAGTCAGTTGGGTTTGATGATGAGAATTTTGGCTATAGGATTTCCTAAGTTAGCATTTTTCCATTTATTAACTCGTGCTCTTTTTAAGGCATTATTATTCATGTGTGCCGGGGCGATCATCCCCAATATAAAGGATTCCCAAGATATCCGGTATATGGGGGGGTTGGTTCTTAATATACCTTTGACCGCTTCTTGTTTTAATCTTTCTAATTTAGCCTTATGTGGTACGCCTTTTTTGGCTGCCAAATCGTATATCGCAGAAGGGAAACGGTAACCAATTGCCGCGAGAATGTTTCTTCAATTCAATTGCGTGTTCAATCTCCCTTGTATCTGGCGTCTCCATGAATTAATCAGCGAACAGTAGTCGCACCAGCATAATATAGCGTTTTTAAGCCCATGTGTCTTCCTATTGTAAAATTCTTAGAAAGCATGCCATTCTATCCTACCAATTATCATGCCCCTCTTTGCCAAAACTCGGCCTTTAATTAAAATCTCTGGGAAATATTTTTCAAGCCGTCAACCTCCCGGCGTACTGTGAACAGGCTTTTTATTTAGCATTTCGTGGTTTTTATTTTACAGGCCAAATTTCGCCGTCAATAATTTAGTAGGCTCTGGCAGCGGCACGGAGAATTCTCATATCGATTCAATTTATGCGCGAATAGAAGAGAAAACTTTAAAGCACGGACCAAATGTGAAAAACGCCCTGAAAAAGTTTTTTTATTGTTGAAACTACCTGCAGTACCTATACCTATGGTAAATCTGCTCTACTCCACACATTTTTAAAATGTGATCAAACAAATAATATATTTCTATGGGGCTAACAGTATTTTTTAACAGTAAGTATTAAACCAATTGCTTTATAACACATAGACACAGACACAGATGCCTGTTAAAGACGCAATATATTTTGTTGCACGAATAAACCAGTGAAACAATATTAGGTACTTGGCCACTATGGGTGAATCACTGCCATTTACTCAGGAATTGAAATTTGTTTTTAGATATATTGGAGAGGAAAACATGCAGAGGGAAATATCGACATTAAATTATTCGGCAGATAATTTTTACTTTTTAGATAGAGTTGATCGACAACCGAAAGCTAAGCCGAAAATCGTAAATCCTAACCGAAAATCTAGACAGTTTACGTCGGTTTTTGCAGGGGTTCTATAGTTTGGCCCGCTTTCGTTTTTAGTACGCGAAGATATTTTCATCGAACCATGATCAAAGATTATGATCTTTGAGAATTTACATTCCCTGCACAATTGCCACCTACTAAGTGAACCAGCTAATAAGGTTGCGATGCGGTGCCTCTCTAAACCAGCGTAGGAAATATGGATTTCAAAAATCCAAAGCCAAGATACGTTGGCAACAGTAGTCAGTACATATCTACATAGGAGCGAGTAAAGAAATGGAAGAAAAGAGATGTTGTGAAAAGAAATCGTGTTGACTAACGCTAAACGATAGGCACAAGCAGCAGGTTAAATGACTTGAAGCCTTGGGGAGCTACTTCCCTTTGAATTTCCTTATCTTCTCTCGTGCCTCGCGACTCAGTACTCTGTAGGGTTGGTATTTCTCGGCAAGATTTCTTATGGGCTAGGTTTAAAAATATGCATCCTCATTCAAATGCATGTGTTCAAGTTTTACAACTGTAGTACTTGTGGAAAATTGCATTTCTTACAATCCTCCACACTATAGCCTACGAATATTTATAGGTTTTCTTGTAAAAACCTGAAAGAGTGCTGAACAAATTACGGTGAAGAATGTTTATGTTGTGGGTTATTTCAATCAATTGAAATTGTTTTATCCTTTAATCGAGTAAACGTTGATTTAAAAAAAGCATGTCATCAGGACTGCTGGCTCGCTTTATTGTACCCTTTAATGAATGGTTCTGTGAGCACGTGACCATATATTTTCTTTGATCTTAAACGATCACGACGATCAACGATCTTACGGCTGCGAAAGTCCATATAACTGTTGAGTGATGACTGATGAGGTTCAATGCACACTTTAAATACGAAATAATCAAAGCGTTGGGGAAAGAGTATGGAGACGGTGTATTGGACACTTGTAAAACATGCATATCAACAAGACTTTCGGATTTCTCTGAGAACTTTGAACCGTACATCATTTTAGTGGGTGAATGCCATTCCAATTTGCCGTCAGTGACAATAATTAAAACTTTTAAGACTTAACATTAACAAATGACGTTTAAACATTCGCGGCAAGTTGAAACTTGCAACTGGCAACTTATCCATTTGAACTAATCACGTGATACTATAATATTAATGCAACAACTCCTCTAGACATCGTACTCCGAACTTAGAATAATGTCTCTTGCTTCTCAAGTAAAGTTCAAAGTTGAATCGTGATGTTGACCTATTCGAGCAGTTGATCATAGTTCATCACATGCATAACACCACGTCACATCATCATCTGGCGGCATAATCTGAATTATTGATGAGTGTTTGGAGGAGTTAAGGTGAGATAGCTGAGTCGACCTCGCGAAATTTGCCTCGGAATTTGTGGCTAGTATATATGCTTCCCTCGTGCATCGGCCTTTATTGATCTTCGCATCATTCTTATTATAGGAGGTCGACATAGCTGAAAAGCTCGCAATGTTGTCTTAGCATGGGTTATTAAAATTAAAAATGTGACGTGGTCCGGGAAGGAATAAAGTATAGCCGCACGTAACGAAAGTAACTTCTGAAATAACGAGCTTTGAAAGTTAAGCTTTGCACAATAATTTATCATTTTCCTTTCATTCCTTCTTCATTTCTCCTGTGTCATTTTACATTAATCCGTGTCAGTTGAGTTCAACAGACCTTAGTCCAATAAACGCACAGTATGGTACACATATCCAGAAAAAAACAGGTCCTTGAAAGTAACAATTAAAGCTAAGTGGTGAATCATGTAACGTTTTTGAACTGTAATGAGGTGCGTAATCCCTACATAGAAACCCGACTTTTTCTCCCCCAGTTGCACAGTACATAACAATTTAGTATAGTCCTGTTGCCTTATTCCGCCGTGGGGGTGGGGGAACTTATTCGGACTGTAGAAACTGGAAATCACACACCCGAGTATACCAAGTAGCTATCAGCCCGATATTACGTTCCACTGGTTTAACTATTTCGGTCTGATGCATTACAGTTGATCCGAAAATACTCCGAGTATTGATTGTCAACCTTTTTTTCGATAGCCTCACATTATTTTATATCAACATAAACTATAGGGCGTTATCGCAACAGGCTTTAGCGACAATTTCCTTTCACTTTGCGTTTCGCTTTCTCATAAATCAACGTCGCCCGAAACACCATGATGAGAAAGCACGTGATAAAAATGTCTCATAGCCAAGGAGGTGAACGCAGTGGCGGTGTTAGTGCGCTGGGGGACAGACGGGGCAGTCATCCCTGGGCCTGACGAGTGAAGACACTAATCAGTCCTGAGCATCGAACGAACCATAAAGCGCCGCAAAAATAACAAAGAATAACTGATAATTCCGTAAAACCCTACATCATTTGCTCCTCGCTGGAGCACGGTGTGCTGCGGTCACCCCGTGTAGCCCCAACGTGTACGAAATCAATGAAAACTAATAACACACGCCTAAATTTGACTTCTGTGAAAGATATTGTGATCACATTTGGTATTTATTGTTAAAATGTGTAAAAAAAAGTCGGGCCCTTTCGCGAACCCCCAGAATATTTTTTTCGTCCCGAAACCCTGGGGATACCTTTAGCTCGCCACTGTCTCTGTTAGCCGTGGAGGTGAACTAAGTGCCTCCAACGCCCGGCGCCTGACAAAGTGTCAAGTAAGTCACTTGTTTGTTGTGCTAGTGCCACATAAGAAGTGGAGGAGTTCTGCTGGTCTGGTTATGTCACCCCATTGACAATGATTGATAGACGATATATGGTGCATGTGGATGTGTGACACGCTACAGGCTATTTATTGTAAGCTTTCCACCCTAGCTAGAATTCCCTTAGAGAGCCTCGGACCTTGAAGACTATACTTATACATTACATATACGATGCCCTAGTGTTCATCAATTATTACTATTCAATATTAAAATAAAAGTATAAAGCTGTGTTTTAATCATTTAAAAGCTGTCATCGAATAAATGGGTTTAAACATTTTCAAGAATGCTGTTAATTAATTGCTAGAGTGGCATACTGTATACCGACAGATTGTGTTGCCAGCCACAAAGCAGCTGTGTCGTAAATCAAGTGCCTGTCAAATTCATACAGTTCACTCACACTCAGGCATGTCTGTACTTGCATCAAATGCGAGTGTGTGACAATAAGTCACCGGAATACTTCGTTTTTCGCGTGGCTATATATACATCTCAACATTGCACGGGTTCTTATTCTGCGTAACATACACGACTTACATTTCAGAGGAGAGGAGTTATTTTTTCAAGACATATACCTTGTTCTGATTGTTGCGTATCAAAACTTGAATTTTTACGAAACATATTGTTGTCGAAAACGCCCGAAAGCGCACTTCAAATAAACGAAATTTTAGATCGTGGCTTACAGCATAAATTACCGCTAGACACTCGAGATTTCCAAACAATTTAATTAAGAGGGAAGATATCCCCTCGACCAAAATCGGCGTAGCGCCCATGCATTGACATGGTTATCCCGCGCAAGAAACCTTGATAATACCTACTTTTATGTACCTTCGCTGGCTCTATCGTTGAAGATAGCCTACGATAGAAAGCGAAGAAGTTGTAGACAAAAGAATTCGCTACGTCGATTCGGAAGCACCTTTTTGAAAATTTCTTTCGGTTTTTATGTTATGGCTATCTAAAAACACTCAAATTGAGCATTTACGGCTGCCCTTTTGGTCGAGTTGGGGAAAAGTGTTTGAAAACGGCCTCCGAAGAGACCTAAATTTGTTCTTTGATTTCCAACCCTCGCGCTTACTATCATGGGCTATCTTCAGCGAGCTATACACAACATTGTCTGCTCGTCATATTTCATGGCGGTCACAACCTGTTAATAGTAGTAAAAGCTATAGTAGTCGCAGTAACTATGGTAGCTATAGTATTTAAAAGTGGAAAATTCGTATGCCAGTTCCTTTATTTCAAGGCACAGTCATTTTCATTACAACTATATCCCAGTTTTGGATCCTTCTCTTGCGAAGGATCTCACGTGAGTGAGATTTACGCACCAGTATAATCCCCCCCAATACGGAATAAAATCCGCGAAAGTTCACGCCAGTGTGACTTTGATGATTTTGTGGGGTTTTTATAATGATCTTCCTATTTGCTCTTTAGAGTTGGGGAGGATGTACGTTTTTTTCTGTTCAGTCCACCCTTTCAGAAAGAACGCGGCATCAGCCCCATGAGCCACTGCCAAAAGGACAAGATTGAATGTTTGATTAAATTCGTCCGTTTGTGAGCCACGACATCCGAGTCGTTCAATTCCGTGGAAACGTAGGACAGTACACCGTAGAAACGGTTTATCTGCAGCAAAGTAACGCGCTAATATAATTTAATGCCGATTTAGATAGCTGGGAAAAAATCTACATGGTAACTGCTGGCTTTCGTCGCTAGCCAAGCCAAATCCATCCTTGCCAAGACCATGGAGTAACAAGGCTTTGAGCGGCAACTACACGCTAGGGGAGTAGCCATCAATCTGACACAGAGATGGGCGGTTGGCGACCATCTTTCTGCCATCCAGCTGTCTTGTCGGAGAGATTCTGAGAGCTGATTGATGAGAACGGGGGATAATGGTCGCCTTCAGCATTAGAGTTTGGACCGAATCGGAGAAAGTCTCATTCCCCATGAACAGCTGGGGCTATGACCGAGGATATTCCAAGACGGTGGTTAGCGCTCTTTGGCCGAGCATGCTAAAGTATTTCCATCATAAGGAGGCCATCCATCATGGCGGCTATTGAGATCGACGTTAGTCGATCGAGGGAAATCACGATACATCGCATTCGAATGTAAGGTCCACCAGCTTATAGAAAAAAGAGACACCGATATGTTATTGGAGTTTTTGGGGTGTTTGGCGTCGCGGCACGCTAACCGCTCAGCTTTCCATTGTAATTTGATTTGATAAACTCTTTTAAGTCTATTGTTGTTACTTGTTTGCATGGTGTGATGAAGATACGAGGTATATGAGGCATTCGTCTCTGAAACTCACGCTCAAGAAGTGAGCCCAGTTTTTTTGTTAGGGAGGTTGGAATAAACCTGGCCAGGGCGGCCATTTTGTATGGCTTACCGCATCCACAAATACTGCAGCCGTGTGGCTAATGTGTTAATCTCCTGATCGATACGTAACGATTATCGGTTATCGGTTAACTGGCGATCTTGTTGTAATTTTATTTCCGATTTCGGTTTACGGCACTCGCCGTACACTCGATATTTCCACCTAAGTCAATTTCTGGGCCTGCGATTTTATTAAATTGTCTTCAATAACTTGTCGCTAACTTACTTCCCTGGCCGCGCATCCGCCATCTTGGAATATCCTCTTATTCACATATCCCGGAAGCTATTCATTCTCCGGAACAGACTGATGGTTTAATTCTGCTAGCTTGAAGTTGGCCCCCTGTGCCATGCCATAACCGTGCCACAACCGTGCTAAAACCATGCCAAGACGATATATCATGCACGGCAATTTCTAGATTGCAGCTGTAATGACATATCTTGTTGAGAGCTCTAAGTTCCTTTGCTTTGTTCGCAGTCGCATGCAGAAGGTGCGCCAATCAGAAATAGTATCTGCATCTTACAAGCTATCAAGTCCGTTGCCTTCTGCTTGTTTTGGATAACTAACTTTTTAGGCAAATTCCTGCTAATGTCTTCGTAACATGCACATGGTTCTGTCCGGTTTCAGAAAGTGAAGCAATGTTTGTGTTTCGAACAGAATATCGGTGATGGCCTGAAGACAATTTTTTCTTCGTGTTTCAAGATTTTCAACAAAATAATTTCAAATTCGAACGGACTGCGTATTTTACACGTGGCGGCTCCGGTGCGTTAATTTAAAGTCTACGTTTTATAAACGCAATCAAGAGTATTGAATTCTACTGCTATTTAATTAATGAATGCGTCGAGAAAATATCAGGCTGGCTAGAGCACATGGGTAAAGCATTTTGAGTAATTATGCCATGCGTGAAAACAAGATTGGCGGATACCATTATTTTTTTAGACTCGTCTCGGTCTCCTCATCAATGAGCAGTGGCTTTCGAAAATACTGTTTCACATACCTACTGGATATGAGCAAACAAATTCGTTAAAACTTTTCCAACTTCCGTATACTATACTGTTTACAACTCCTCGTGGGTAAAAAGTAAAAAGCTTTTACAGCTTTTGCAGCAACGTTCTTCAAAGCTCTTAGCATTCATACCCAGTATGGGAATTGATTTTTTTCAAGAAATGAGTGGCATCTCTGGTCTAGCTACAAGCTTAATAGTCATGTATATAGAAGGTAATTTGCGTTACATTTCTACGTGCTGTCACTCATTCATGAGCCTTCACTTCTAAAGCCCTTTGTTTCCTCAAACATGTCGCATTTTCCCTTCCCATGACTGCTTATTTAGGAAAAAGATTTCCAGCACAAAGAGAAGTAATCAACCTCTTATACGGTTTCTCTACACCACACAAAAGTAACTGGTGCATCGCCTTTCCTTTCCGAGATTTCTTCAAATCTTCTATTCATATTGTTTGCCTCCCAGTTCCATTCCATGTTGCCTATAGTACGTACACACAAACACACACACACACTCACACACACACGCACGCACACACGGAAACAAGTGAAAAACTTTCCGAAAGTTGAGTCTAATCGAATCTATGTGTCTGATCCATCGACACGTGCTGTATATAGATCATTCGGTGGCATTCGTTCATCGTCGGCAGCGACGCCGACGCCGGGCGTCGGAATTCAGTGTGTGCCGACCGGCGGCGCTGAAAGGACGTCGTTTTTCCAAAAACATACGGGCCGCACGAGGCTGGGACGTTTACGTCGTGCGATTGGGTTCATTGGGATAATGGTGCCATTAAGAGTTTCACCATTTCTATCCCGCGCTATGCGGTGCGAATAGGAGAGTTAATGTGTTTTGTCTTCGATGAGGCGTCGTTATTGTCTAATGCGGAATTGGACGACGGCGTTTACAGCGACTTTAATTGAGCGGTAATCGAAATTAGCGCGTAATTAGGTGGCTACCAATTGAATCGGGTTGTTTTACGTACTTGTAAAATCGTAGACATTTTTAACAAATGATATTTTGTTTAACCGTCGATTTTTCAAGGGGATTAAAACTGTCGTATTTAGGCACTAGATTCCGTTAACATTTGTTAATCATGCTCTACAATGTTGGCCTTTAACGCTTGGGCTGGTGAACCAAGAAACTCTGTTTTACGTTGTTGAATTCTGTTCTAGAATCACGCGAAACGTAGATACTGATATTTTGTTACAAAAAAGTAGGCATTTTATTCGATAGTGCAATTAATTGTGTATCAGACTCATTTATCTGCTTCATCGGGATGCTTATAAAGTTGGGTCGTAATGAATTTATGCCATGTCGTAACCAGATGATAATTCACTTGGAATTGATAGCTGCGTTGCGTGAGTGAAAGGGGTTAAGCACGGGTTGCTGGGTGGGTGGGGGGTGGTAGTTTGTTGCGCCGTGGAGTTGTTCGGGTCTGGTGTGGGGGCGGCGGGTGTTGCCCCCCAAGCCAACGGGGGCGGTGGACTCACGAGGAGTCGCTCTTGGCTATGTTGTCCGGCAGACAGGAGCAATCGGCCCACAGATGCTGCCCAGGAGGCGAAACAACAAGTAAGTTTCCTTATCCATGCTTTACTTGGAGTGGAACGCGCTGCCATATGCCGTTGTGGAAACATGACTCTAGCAAACATTGATATTGGTAAAGTTATTTATCGTCGTAAATCAGCGCGCAATCTGTACGCTTCGGCGAACGCATCTTGAAGTCGCGGGATGACTTTATATAGAATATTATCGATGATCGATATAAGTGAGGGTCGTGCCATGGTTCACTTTGTCCGAGTGGCGAATGAAAATGTAACGGCCGGAAATGGCGGGAAATTGGCCACGCCAATCACAATCACGTGCTGGGATAAAATACCTATGTAGGTGCATTTGATTTATTTTACCTTTTGTGTAATCGTGCATTAAGTTTGCGCGTGCTGAAAATTGCGTTTCATGTTTCTTTTCTATAGATGGTATCGTGCATTTCGTCTGCATTTTTCTAGCAGGATGAGCCGTTTATTTTGAAACTCGTGTGAAATCGAAATTTAAAAAATAAAGTGTTTCAGCAGGCTGTGGTTTCAAAATCACAGTCCGTGTTTTAGCGTGGGCTGTGGTTTCAAGTTCAAAGCGATGTGACATATATTTTGAACACATTTACAGTGCGTCAGTTAAAATGTGAATCTGTCAGCGCAAGGAGCTGTGAATGTGGAATGTGTCAAAGTTGGAACGCAAAAATAAGGCAAGTGCGTGAAAAATGGAAACGCAAACCTCGAGCCCACTTCGAACATACACCAATTTGAAAATAAACGGCTGATGAACTGCCATCATTTTTTCCTCGAAAAGTAAACAGTTTTCCGTGCTCGTGCCGTTCGCCTATGCGGATGTGCATGCCGCGCGTTATGATCTCGTAATTACGGCAACGTTCATCAAAGTTCGGAAATAGATTTCTCCGCGGCTTCGTCAAGCCAGATATAATTATCAAGCGAGGAAACGCCGTACCGCAGAGGGGGAAAAAACTCTCCCCCACCGGGGCCGTGGTGGGGCTGTCACTTGACGTGAGATATGCGTGGAAAAAGCGTGTTTCAAAGGAAAACAAAATACTCGACATGAATGTCATGTATATGTACAGCGCGATACGAAAAACGCGGAAAACTCGTCGCGGTGTGAAACTGTCGAGGAAAATTGGAAGGGAAAGTTGCAAACGAGTGGAATATCCAAACCACTCTAGCGGCGTAAGCTGTCATACTGTCACATTGCTCTCTATATCCTCCGTTACGCAATGAATAATAATGATTACGTCTACCTTATCAATCATTTTGCATTATAATTTTATACACCTTTCGCAATATTCAAATTCCAAACAATTTCACGCGTAGGTGCTGTGGTATACAACATAAACCGCAATAAAACTCGAGAAAATAATATACTTAGAGTATCAACCAAGTAGGTATTTATTCATAGATTTTACGATTATATCACGAAAGCATCGTTATTTTCCCAGCTCTACTCTCGCCTATTGGTCATGTTCACGTTCACCAACCACTATGTGAGTGCGACAAAAAAAATTATCGTTCGAATACCACTTCGTCTAATTGGCTGTTGGCATAATGTCGACTCGTTATTGGCCAATTAAAATCCTAATCGGGTAAGATATACAAAACGGCTGAAATTTTGCGAAATTATGTGAATAATTCATTTCATTTTTGATAAGAGGGTTTTTCAACTGTATACAAACTTTAAATTTCGTTCCCTACGCGGTTCTCACATGGTCACATGGTCACATAGTCATGGTCATACCCATGGTCACATAGTATATTGACCGAATCCCAGATGATCTTTATATAAATAAAGAAAGCACATCGAAATGCTTCCGGAATGCCAGAAAGATATTTTGACATCTTCGCAGATTTAAGTGGCTGACGCCCTGGTAATAGGCGTGACGTCTCTTCTATCCCAGCTAAAGGTCAGCCATGTGCAACGTCTGTCTATAATCCAGCTTTCGTGAAAAGCGTGAAAATGGTGGTTACGACGTCCGGAACGGAAGGTTGTAATTGAGTTTTTTGGATGCGAGACAGGTCCTGGGTTCATATCTCGACCTGGTTCGTCGCAGTGCAGATGTTCATGGCTTGTTCGTTTCTCTGTATACGGTATGCTAGGTACTTTTATGCTATGTCTATTTGCCATTTTCACACCATTTCGCTTGCTATTAAAGTTTCATCAGTATACTTGTCTACGCAGTAACACACACGAAGTACAGGGCAGGTGAATTGTCAGTCAGGTGAACACTTCTTGGACGTGGGCGCTGTGAAGTGAGAGTAAATTATGGCCATTTATATGCGTGGAACGTTCCGAAAATCTCACGTTTCGTCTATGCCATGATTGTTTCATGAACATACGTGGAAAGTGGAAATAGAACTCAGGGGAATTCATAAAAACAAGAGTGTTACCTATTTGAAACTTGTTAAAATAGATGCGAATTTCGGAGTAACAAAATGGTTTTGCAACGTGGAGAAAAGACTACATTTATGCATTCAAACCCTGTTTTGTGAGTTAATGGATATGCCACCTTTTGCTATTACTTTGTTTCCAACATTTTATAATTGAGGCGTATGCAGCCGTGTAAATAATGTACTCACTCTTTCAATAGTAGTTAATTGGCATATTATAATCGTGTAATTCCATTTACCTGTACGTGCTCAATCTACTATAAAATGTTGATTGCATAGATGTACAATAACGTATGCCCGTGGTTTGGTTGTACATGCCATCCATCTCGTAATATGGTAAAGCCATGTAAAGCTAATAGATGCAGCGTGTTTTCCGGCAAGTATACACACGGCACCAACTCCGACTACACCAAAATAGATGATATCCAACGAGTCGACAAATTGCTGTCCTGATCCTTTCAGTATGTATCTAAATTTCCATTGATCCATATGAGGCGACGTTCCAATATTTTCGATGCTATACCCTTAGAACTAGCATATTTAACTCGGTATCCCACGACTTGACATCCCCAGCGCATTGCCACCAGGGATTTTTGAATTTCCACCTCCAATTTGTCGATACGTAGGTACGTACTATCAATGGTCATGTGATTTTGTCAATGTGAAGGACAGCGACGTCGCGGCGTCTGTTGTTGCGACGCCCTCCTACTCCCAGCAGCGCTCAAGCAGTGCGAGACAGGGTACAGAATATTTATCACAAGGTTATAACGCCAAAACGAAAGGATTCGAATCGTTGTGCATTATTTTGGTCCGGTAATTTTGGAATTTATTTGGTACTTGGTATTGTAGGTATTTTGGTTTCGAGAATTATTTTGTTTCAAAGCAATTCTCCGGTGTTTATTATCCACTGATATCATTAAGTAATCGAATTTTACGAATAGTTCGTCACAAAACCGAGTGAAATGCTGTTCATAAAACGCAATAAACGTCGTTTTTTTTACACATCATAGAATATAGGGGGAATACCGTAGAAAGCTTATGAAAATAGCCTGTAGATATACTTATGCACTTCATTCCATCACCAGCCGCTTTTACATGGTGCATTTGGCTTCCAGTTTGTGTGCGCGAATTGCTTTCCTATCTGGTTTCAAACGAGTGGAAATGTTCAATACTGTCAAGTGGCGTGGTGGCAAATAGGAGGGCGCTCTTTTGCTGTAAACTTGCGACGAAAACGAATACCTATCTTTTTGATACACAGTGTGGAGCGTTGCTTCTCTATTTTATTTTGCCGCGTCTTAATTTCTGAAAGGTGTGGAACCTTCCGTTTCCTTGAATTTTCTACGAGGTAATGGATTCAAAAGATTGTAAAAATTCATTCAAAAGTATCAGTATATCATTACCTACACCGCATGATTATATGGGTGTTGGTATATTATACGGTGAAGAAAAGACTTGAAGGAAATGATTGATTACTTAATAAGAACCTTAAGAAAATAAATTCAAAAAAGAATTTCGAGAACACTCGCGAGCTAGCTAATTAGATTCTTGAAGAAAAGTTTGGAAATTATAGATATAGTTGAGCCCATCGTAACGTACTCAACCAAGTCGGAAATGTCATAGCTAAAATCTCCCGATGAAATGTTCGGCAGTTGATTTAAAAAACTAGCGGAGTGTAGCTATGTGAGATTTAGCGATATCTTCGACAGCACATTTTTTTCTCATCTTCAGTTCGAGATCGGTTGCTTGGCGACAGCGTTGATCGCGTGATAGAACTGCAAAACACTATGTGATCTGTGCTCCATCCACGTCTCCTCTACTAATCTGCTTTCCCATAGCGGCACAAAATGTGCCCATAGCATAGCAAAGAGAATATTCATTACTTTGGTGGCAGATAGTACTTTGTACTATACGGTTGGTCGGGTTGGTGGAAGCAATGCTAATCGATCCTTGCACTTTGTTCAATTTAATTTGTAAGTAAAGCACTATTTTAGATGGCGGCTACGCCTAATGAGAAAATCAGGAGGATTTTTTTCCAGTTCGCTGCAACAGAACGTTGGAATTTTGTCAAGAACGTAATTTTTTGCGCAGTTTTAAAGCGCTGTCTCGTGTATAGCACAGCCAAAGAAGACGTCCTGTATTGCGGTCACGGAAAAATACCAAAAAAAAAAAGCGAACCCAGCCCAACCCTGTTTTCGGATTGGCACTCATGAAAACACGTTGCAGCCCATTCGTGAAATGGAATGGTACTGTTTAAATTCAACTCGTTTGCGTTTCACCGTCTCTTGTACCGACAGAGTACATAGCATCGCACTACAAAAAGACTGCGTTGACAAGCTTAACTAATTATTAACAAGAGCACGTCTAAGACAGAAGGCTCCGTGCCTGCGTATGGCTTCCAAAGTTGAAAGTTTTCAAAGTTGGATTATAAATCTTTTAGTACGTAAGGTAATATCAAAACGGTAAAAGAAACTTTTTCCTACGGTACTAAATAAGCCGCTATAAAAATATCTGTACATCCGACATAAGTTCGCGAAACCGATCGTATTCAACGATTCAACTGGATCCGTCCTGTCAAGACTTGCATTTAGAAATTGCATCGTCGACTACAAAAAGACAACACAATCCAAGCTCACATCAAATACGCTTCCTTGTCATGGCATCTTTTCCTAACCCCATTATCGTGTCTCGTGGTTCTGCATCGATTTCTACCCTTGAAACCGCCCCCCAACCCCCCCCCGCCCCCCCCCCCCCTGTTTCGGCTCTCGCATTGAATGTCACTGTGCTGTGTGCGCTCATGACCCACCCACGAAAACTCATCCCCCCCCCCACCACCACCACCGCCATCACCACCCCCCGGTGTAATCATCTCTGTTATTGTTATGGACCTAATCATAGTGCGGTCACATGGTCACTGTAAATACCAGCATTCGGAAATTTCTTGGTAAATTGACACACAACTTGCGTCATTACTAATTACCCTCCTAAACAATGCCATAATAAACACGAGAATAATTTAATTAAAACATTCGACTGCTTGGTTTTGTTTTCGTGTTGCTGCGAACATACGCGTTCTGTGAGCGTGAAACATGTTTGTTAATTATTTCAAATGGGCCGACCATTGGGTATAATGAATTGCCCGTTTTGCGGTGATACAATGTGTTTTAGCCGTAAGGTAGGTACAGCTATAAACAATAACACGATGTACAACTGTACAAGTGAGCAGATGCCCCTTTGCTAGCGCCTATGAAGCAATTACTGTAAGGGCTCGATGCTGCTTTTAAAAAGGTCTCTACTCTAAGCCATGCTGGGAATGAAGGCGAAACGCTTCTAAAGCACTCACATTTCCTTTGCTTTATTTTGTAATTGGTAGGTTCAATTAATTAAGCTAGATGTTTTAAGATGTAGCTGTAGAAAAGACGTTAAAGTTTCGCTTTGGAGCAACCCCGAATGTCAAGCTTGCCATCCGTATACATAAGAATACAGTTGAACTTGTGAACTTGTGTTCTGTGTCTGAATTTGTCGAAAGAAAATATTTGAACTGAATTGGTATTCTCGAAATCGTGTGATGTGACGATGATGTTCAAGGGTAGAATCAAAACTTTACCATATGGACTCTGAGTTGCGGTGAAGGGTATAAACGAAACGGGAGTGGAGACGTTCTTCCATAGTTTATGAACATTTTTATTTGAGTTTTGCGGGCCACTTAATCTTCCCCAGAGGGGCTTACAGTTTTATTGAGCTCTTAAATCGTGGGATGAAGTAAAAGTTTTCTGGATCTAGTTTCTATCTTTGAGGAACAAGACGCACAGTATACCGACTGGTATATACTGTGTTTCTGGGAATAGGAGATTGGATCTCCATTGTATGGCACTCTAGTGTGAATGGTCAAAAACTAGGTACTTAGCGATCCGCATTTGTGGACGGCACTTGCCGTTTCCTCGACAGAAGTGTCGTTGGGTTGTAATTGGGGAGGTGCAGACGGGGACGCTACTTTCGGGATCTCGGGTGGTCGGGCTGAAGTTTAAATGACGGGGGCGGATTTGACGGGCTGCAGAAAAGGGGATGAGCTCACGAGTGTCAAATCTCACGAAACTGCTTCAAAGTTTTAACCGAACCGCAATAGGCACAAGACGTGCAGTTTTTTTCCTATCAGTTCTAGTTTTTCACCATTACTTTCTCTCCGTAATTCGTGCTTGATGAGATGAGGGACACATTTACGGAGATTACAGTGCATACATCATTAAAAATATTCGTATTGTTGAATCTTGAGGTACCCTCGAAACTTTTAGAAAGCTCCCCTAGGGAAGGGTGACTATAAAGAGTACTCCCATTAAATTTTTTATTTTACTTACATTTTCGAAACTACGGGTATAACGAAAGTAAAAGCCGTGTCAAGCTTCGATATTTAATCGTACATTGCTTTTATCATGACCGTATTATTTATCTTGCAAAAATTTGCATTTATTCAGCTGGGATTTTTTCGACCTGCAAAGCTAATGGTTGGATTCAGGGTTGAAAGTTGGAACCCAACTCCGTGTTCCTATCGAGAAACATGGCGTCGAACGGGGTCCAGTGGCCTCCAGTGCGCACTGAACGAATTCCTCACCACCAGCTATGGAAGCCCATGTATTGATGACCATTATATGCTTCGTCGCTATCCTGAGCATACGAACTGGTCGAGCCATTTGCTCACAGCTCTTTCCCCAGTCTCGGTATCGCATTTCACACACGCCTGTGCTCGATCGCCAGGCAGCTGCATCGCGTGGCGTTGGCGTCGTCGGGAGTGATTTTGTAGAGTTGTCGACGAAGGTGTTACTCGAAACATATCTTAAAACTGAGTTCGATCAAGTGAGGTCGTCGAACATTCTCGTTATGTGGGTTAAAGGTAACGAGTGACATCCTTTTCGACCATATTACACAATCGGCCCCATTGAAAGGAGAGCTGCGCGAGCTGATTGGACTTGACTGCGTAGAAGTGCGTCTACTTCGAGCGTTCCCTGGCCACAGAGCATGCGCAACCTAATACCACCCAGTCTACACATTATCTTTATTTAAGACCGAAATTTCCGCTACGAGCGCTGATATCGCAATAACACAGGAAGAATCGGTGAAGTCGACCATTTTTGGGTGTAACTGGTCCTACTTTATCTTGTAAAACCTGAAACTGTCTCGGTATAGCATTTCACACAAGCTTGTGCTTCATTTCGCGGCAGCTGCATCTCGCGGCGTTGGCGTCCCTGAAAGGCGAGGTGCTCGAGCTGTCAAGCCGACTGCACTCGACTGCGCAGGAGCGGGACTACCTCGAACGCTCTCTGGGCCAGTACCGCACTGAGCATGCGCGCGCGCTGGCGGAAGTTGAGGAGCGCGCAGAGGCGGAAGCGCAGCGCTACGAGGAGCGCATTACCGAGCTGCACTCAGTCATCGCGGAACTCGGCAGGAAAATCGAGCGTCAACGCGGCCAGGTCATCGTAGAGGAGGACGACGTCATCTCAGGTGAGGAAGCAACAATGTGCACAACCTCCCCGTATCTCATTGCTCGGCTTACAGTCAGCTGTACAGTAGGGATAACACCTAGTCCAAATATATGAAGCCGCCAATTAAAGACCGGTCTTTTTAAAATGTTTGAGAACTAAGTCCTGAGCCCTCAAAAAAAGCGACATTTATAGGTCGCATATTTGGGAAGTTTTTTGGGAAGTTAAAGGCGAACTTATTAAATTTTTAAGACTCATGTCTTCTGACTAATTTCAGCACTAGTTTTAAAAAAACTGTTAATAACTGGGTTAAA